>SCDZ01000401.1:0-99176 GCA_004143845.1 Drosophila lacertosa | reverse complement strand
TTTATTTATTTATTTATTTATTTATTTATTTATTTATTTATTTATTTATTTATTTATTTATTTATTTATTTATATATTTCTTTATTTATTTATTTATTTATTTATTTATTTAATTATTTATTCGTTTAATTTTACTTTGACGCACATTTAATTTTAAGAAGTGAAATACATTCTTTTCTTAAATAAATGCCTTTCAATGGCATTTATTTTATTATATAATTGTGTATATATATATAATGAAATATCCATTTATATTTTTATTGTATGTTCGATGTATAATATAAATATTCGTAGATTTTATATTCCCCGTGTATATTTGTGGTGTTTACTTATTTTTTATCCGCACAACTCAAATACCCAACTTCACTTTAGTGGATACAGCAGGGGATCCTTAACGCCTCTGCGCTGATTATCCATTAGGAAGGAATGTACTTTTTCCACGTCTGCCTCAGTTCCATTGCCCTCCCGTTTGTGTCGTTGAACTTTCTACATTTTAATTTCTGTTACATTACAAGTTGTTGCTGTACTTTTTTTTTTTTGATTCGTTTTCATTTTGCGAGGCTTACGTTCTGCGTGTTTGATTAGCCCACGCGGCGTATGAGCTACATGACACAAATACGAGTAAGTTCAAGTGAAAGTCATCGCTACTGTGGACAGGACCAGCCGCAGGAGCCACAGGAGCCGGATGAGCGACGGGGCAAGCGGCACATGTTACAAGCTTCAATTCAGATCCTGGTGCTGTTGCTGTTGCTGCTGCTGCTGCGACTTTTGACTTTTACAAGTGCCTGGCGGGCATCCATGGCGGTCCGGGCGAATAACTGACGTCTGACGTCTGATGTCTGACGTTTGCGACTGTTGATGTTGCGACTTTTGGTCGGATTAAGTGCGCAGCTACACCTGGTGACATATCTTCAAAAACAAGTCTGCAGATGGGTGATGGCAATCAACGAACATCAAAATTCAACGTTCAACTTTACCATGCAGCAACAACAACAACAGCAACAACAAATATAAAATCAAGAATAGGGACAGCAGGGTAAGGACATCGTATGGTAGCATCAGCATCAGTCAAAACTTTGCCAGCAACTGAATTATGTCATTTGGTTGACGTCCTGCGCACAGATGCAGATGCGACTAGGGAACGAGGGGGGAGGAGTGGGCGGGGGGAAGGGATAGCAGCAGTTGCCGCTAGCCGTTAGCTCGGCAATGGATCCGCATTTGTAGGTGAATAAAGTATGGCGCCACATGCATATAAACATAGAACTGGGCACAGGTACATTTTCGAAACAGTGAGGCAAAAGTCAAAGAAAAAAAATCAGAATCCATTCACTGATCAATAGAAGACTAATCAAGTCCAATAGCAGCGGCACATAAAGAGATTTTCTGTTAGTTTCAATTTGTGTTTGTTTTTTAGCAATCATTGCACTTGTCTTCAGCTTGTTTGTTTACCAGTGTTGTAAGAATTTGAACTCAATTAACTTGAACTCAATTAATCAGTTGACGTATGAACAATTTAAGCTAAACACATTAAAAAAAATAATCCAGTAAGGAGCAGTTATAATATTGGAATATACAGCTTTAATGTCTGACTTATCCCTTGGGAGCTCAAGTCTATATGAGCTCGATTCAACAAGCCTGGAGAGAAGGGCCGAAAAGGAGCCACATTAACCTAATCCAAAAACCACCGAGGAGGTTAAGGAAGTAAAGACTTAATCCTGAGCTATATATTTATTCCTTTAAAGCATCTCCTGCTGCTTGAAATGATCCTGTCAAATTCGAGGTTTTAAACTTGATCTTATCTTACTCAAAAATATCAGACTTTGGTCCCACTGTGCAGCTGACAGCGAGCGATTTTTGCCAGCCTGTCATTACATGCCGCATATTTTCCATTTTCCATTTCGTTTTTCTTATACAAATATATATTTTTTATTTTTTCCTTACATTTTTTTTCTGCGGCTTTCCTTGTGCCAGTGCCTTGAATATTTTTCTTCAATTTTATTAAAATTATGGAAATGAATGAAATACTTTTATGCCCCTTCTCCCCTACCTACTCACTGCTCCCCGGGCGACATTTTTTAAGAAACGAATTTATCGAAAATTGCAGCAGTCGCTTGCCACGCCCCCGTTCCCGCCCCCGCCCCCGCCCTCGCCATCGTTTTTGGCAATCCTTTGCGCTGATGCGCATCCAATTGATGTGCAAAATGTTACCTGCAGCTTTCAAGTTTTGCTCTGTGTCTTCTTCTTCTTCCTCTTCTTTCGCTCATTTGCATGTCCAAGTTTTGGTTAGGTTAGGTTTGGTTTCCGTTTCCGTTTCCGTTTCAGCTTCGTTTCATTTCGTTCGTTTCGCATTCGTTTTCGCTGCTAATTTTGCGAAAGAGATAAATAAAAATGAGAAACAAGTCGCATTTAATTGTTTTAATTGCATTTCATTCAGTTTTCTTGCTTTATTTTCAAAGAATCTTCTCATGCTTCTCTTGCCTATCTCTCTCTTTCCCTCCCTAGCACTCCCTATCTCTCTGTCCCTTTCCCACTCGAGTTGCTGAACTCGACAACTGTAAAAGTTGTTCAAGTCTGTTGTTCATTAGCGCACAAACTTGACACCAAAAATGTCTGGCGCCACCTGGCGGCGTATTTACCAGGCTGTCGCTAATTGCACGGCAGAGGTTAGCTGGCTGCCAGCCACGCCCCCGTCGCCGCCCATCGCCCATCGCCCACTCGCACTTTGCAATTTGATTTGTCGCAATATTTTTCGCATTTCGCACATCAATCAACGTTGCAGCCGTTGCAGCCCAGTTCCAAATCTAATTCAATTTAGTTTTCCCTGGAAAATGGAGGAGTTTCCATTCCAATCCAACCGAATTTCACCAACTAGCCGAGTTTCATAATTTCTCTTTTAATTGCATTTATTCATTGAACTTTCCCTCTAAAAGACGATTATAAATAAATTGAAGATAAAGTTTGTAGTATTACAAAAGCTTTCTATATTATATGGTCACTTAAATGACTCTGTTCCAATTAGTTACTCGAACAACAAATAGGTGAAATGCAATTGGAACTGTTTTGTGGAACTAGTTGCAGCCAATGGGCACAGTTTCTGCTGACAATTAGCTCCATGAACTGCGTCTCTTTGTGTCGTGCAGATGACAGCTTAGAAAAATCACCGCTGCGTAGGTGAGTGTGTGCGGTGAGTGTGTGCGTGTGTGTATGTGTGCGTGTGTGTGTGTGTGTGTGTGTGTGTGAAGTGGTCGTCGCTGCAGCTGCCTGTCACTAGGCAAATGTGACATATTTGCGGCCTGTGGCCATCTCGCTCGCACGCTGGCATCATTAGTCATCTTCAAGTGGGCGTTGAGTGGAATTATGCAAAAGTTGCCCCAAAGTGACCAAAATCACGCGCACAACAACAACAACAACAAGGAGAACCACGAGAGGAGGCCACAACAATAACTGGCGTCCCACTCGAAGTGAAAGTCAAAGCCGTGTGGATTGTGACTGCTCCTCGGACTTCTGGACAGCTGTAAAGTTGGCGCCGGAGTGGAGCGGACTCTCTGAAGTTGAGCGTAGTGGATTTTGAAGAGCTGTTGAGAGCAGCAGGAACAACAAGGACTCACAAATTAATCTTATTTAATTTGAATTTTTATATAAATAATGGAGAGCTCACCGAAAAGCCGCCAAAAACTTTTGTTCAAATTTTTTTTTTTTTTTTATTAAATGGCTGCGGACAACCAAAAAAGGGGGCGTTGAGTGGGTGTGGCACGTTGGTGGCACGTGCGCGGCTACTTGTGAACACTTTCCAATTTGTTGAATCCTCGCCAGCAAAACAATTTGTGACCCCCAAAAACTGTAAACAAAAGCAACACAAAGTCCAACACAATGGGCGATGGCTGTGCAAGGGGGGCGTGGCACCTGCTGGTGGCGGTAGCTGGTGAACTGGCGGCTGGTGGCCGAACAAAGGCTCCGGCTCAGGCCAAACGTGTGTCATTCTGCGGCAACGCGGCACCAAAATGATTTATGGCCAAGCTTTGCGCCTGGCCGGGATCGGTTGAGTTCGCGTACATGTCGCCCAAGCGGGAGCAGACAGGACAGAACAGGACAGGACAGGACAGGACAGGAGAGGAACGGACAGGGGGTATTCTGACCGAGCCGTGTCGCATTTGTCGCATAAATGCAAAGTGTTTTAAAGTTGTTGTTGATTTTGGGCAGAGCCCGGCTGAGATTGAGCGAGTGTGGAGAAATGAAATATGCACGGCAACGTGGAACGCAGACGAATCAGGGGAAAAGCGGAAAAACCAAGTTCACAAAGGTGACACAAAGTTGACGAGCTTAAGATAGATGAGCAGGGCACAAAGGTTAAATTGCGTTGGCCAGGCAACTAAAGCAAATTTAACCAACCCAACAGAGCCCAGTTTATGCCTGGCCAAATAAAGTTTGCACCACATTGAAATCTGGCCGATACACTTTCTATTTACCTAGGCAAGCAGACCAAGTTTGACTTCAAGACAAATACAAAATGAAAATATGAAAAACATTTCGAAATCTTTGTCAAAGTGAAACAGGCACAACAGTAAAGTAAACAAGTGGATAGGGAGTGCCCAACTAGAAAATACTTTAGGCCCAGCTCCCATTGCAAACATAAGCAGGGAAGTAATTTTATTCATATTTTGTTCAAGAATTCTCTACATAAATCCAAAGTTGTTGCCTTCCTCTGCACACACATTTAAGCTGTGGCTTGAACTAATCATTTGGTGTACCATTAAAGATGACACCATTACCCAACCCAGCTCCAGGTCCACCTTTTGGATAGGCCCTTTGGGAGCCGAAAGTAAAAGCATTTTTAATTTTATTTCAGGCCGCTGACAGGTGACCGAAGATTCATTGTCCTGGCCGGGCGGACCGATGCCTGAGCCGACTTTTTAATTGTATTAACACGCTAATGTTAATCGCATAATGCGCAGGTGGAACGTTCACCTGGAAGGAGGCGAGCTTTTCGACCTGATCTCAATGTCGCTTATTACATATTTATGTTCATATTTTCTCGAGTCATGCTTTTAAGAGCGTTGAATAAATTTTAATTGTCTTCGGATGTCGCGATGTTTTCAATGTTGTTTTCTTGTTGCGCCTTTTTACGCCTCCGGCTGGGACATTAAAAAATATTGCGACCCCGGCCCCCGCAAACCACCCCAAAAATAAATACAAAGGAAAAATGAGAATGAAAAACATATGGCCAACATTATGCCCGTACTTATACTTATACTTATACACGATGTTCTTTGGCCCTTGGCCCTTGGCCTTTGGCCGGGCAATAGTAAAAGCGAAATTAGCCCAACGCAGGCGGACAACAAATTTTCTACCTGTTGGCCATAAAATAAATTCCATTATATTGTGAGAAAAAAGAAAGCATCAGCGAAAGAAAGGAAAATAAAAACACAGTATGAGAGAAACAGAAAACGCGCTCGTAAAAATAATAATAATAAAAGCCAAGCCAAATGACGCAGGACAAGAAGAGCGCAGCCGAAGACAAAAGCGAGCGGCAAACAAAACAAAACACGAATATTACACGGGATGCGATTCCAAAAAACAAAAACAAAACAAAAAACACTTTAAATATTTACCGTTTTCTTCAGAGAATAATTTTGGCTACAAAATAGGAATTGAATTTGAACTTATATTTATTTAATACAATCTATAAAATTATTATTTAATCCATTTTCTTTTTATTCATTTTCTTAAAGCTTTCTTTATACTCATAGCTGTTTATTTTCACTCATATATTAGCTTTATTTAATAAATATATCAGTAATATAAAATTTAAATAATTATTAAATATTGTTGAAAATTGTTTTTTGGAACACTTTTAACGGTTTTAAAGTGGAAACACATTTCGATGCCTCGGCGCCAGCAAATCAGGCAACAACTATAAAAGCCGCACCGCCCGCCAGCGAGCAGGACCAAGGACGACAAAGGACGAGGCGATGCGATGCGATGCGATGCGAGCAGCAGGTGAGGCTAGCAACTAAAACAAAACACATTCAGCGTCGAATGTCCTCTGTGAAGTGCCCCTCCCCCTGTTTTATTTTGGGCGGGGGTTCCAGGTCCAGGACAAGCGGGCGCGCAATTTTTTGAGCAGACAATGCCAGATGAAAAATTGTGAGGCCTAAGGGACGATAACAACAACAAAAAAACAGCGCAAACAACAACAAAAGCGTTACGAATGGTGGCGACCTTTGTTTAAATATTAACAAAATCTCGTGCGCAGCTTTCGTAGACACACACACACACACACACACACACACACACACACACACACACACACACGCACACGCAGTCAAATAAAACTTTTGGCAAGACGAAGTTTCTTAATTTTTTTTTGGTTTTTTATACTCTTGCAGAAGGCATTTCAATATTGTCAAGAGAAATGTGTTAGCCAGGCTAAGACCTCACTGATCATATGAGGATATGTTTATATTGTATTAATGAGAGACAAACAAATGATCGCTGATTAAGATTCATTTCATTATGGCCAAACATTTTTAACATAATCAATTCCATTAAAAGTAAATACAAGATCATTTTAATTTAGTTAGTTAGCAATAGATAAAAGTTAAAGGGTATTTAATTTACGGCAACACAAAGCTAACTGTTTCTGCTTGCTTTTTGTGTACTTTTTAATTTTATCTGCGTCTTGGGCGAAACAAATATTGTCGCTGGCAAATTGTGCGGGTCTCCGTGTGTTGTGCCTGCGTGCGTGTGTGTGTGTGTGTGTGTTTGTGTGTGTGTGTGTGTACCTACGCACTGGACAATCATAAAGTGTTCGTGCCACGTTCCCAACCTGGCAACTTCGATGGCGAAATCTGAACTTGGCCGCAGATTTGTTTGCCAGCCCAGAAACGCCAACTTTGAGTAGCTCAAAATCAAAACTCAAGCAGCAGCCGTCCAGCATGTAAATAACTTGGACGGCAACTCCGCAAGCTCGTCGAGGCAGCCACTCGAAATGAAGGTGGAAGCTTAACAAGCGACTGAAATATGCTACCAAAAGTTGAGAGCCAAACTTGCTCATAGCAGCGGATAATGTGGAGTTGCCTCGAGTTGGCAACAACTCTGATATATTTCACCAGCAAACAGACCGCAGGCATATGCAATAGCTGGCTGTAATTAATAACAGACTGACAGCCACCTTTCACTTGCCAAACTGGCCCAAAACTGCAGCTTGTTATTCAATCAGGCAATTAGTCAATTAGTCGATCAATGCATCAGTGTACATTTCATTTTCCTAGAGCTTTAAGTGCAGGCAGCAAATGTTGCAGCTAATAAGAATATTTAGGTAGGAAGTGACTGACTGAGAGATACCCTAAACTGAGTTTACGTTGCAAACATTTCAATTGAGTTGAGAATACTTTTTGTATAAAAGCTTGTGGCTTATGAGATAGTGATTTCATATTGATGTGTACAAGTCCTGTATACCCTTCCTCAATTTGTTAAGGCTATGCTAATCCTGTTTGTTTGTCTCGTAGACAAACTCAACTCGTAGTTTATTTGGCCCTAAACAGATTACGAAATCAAAAGCATCATTTAAAGATATAATTTCTTTACATTTGTACATACGAATTTCGTATGATACGGTGAGTAGATACCCTGTTTAAAATGAAAGAGCATCTTTAAGCTTCCTTTGGAATCTTAATTTAATGAGTTTATTTAAATTTATTTTATATGCCAATTTACTGGGTATCTAATGGCTAAAACATGTGTGCATTGCCTGGGATTCAGTTAAATGTCCATTGTAATGGGATAAGTTGGCCTAAGCTCAAAAAGTAAGTTGCGAAATTAACAAATTGACTAACTAAATGCAACAAAGTGCTTCACGAATCTGTTGATAATGCACTTCATGCCGCTGCTGCGGACTGGGGGCGGAGGGCGGAGGGCGTGGCCAGTCATCGCGTAATCGTTTGCCAAAAATGGGGTGGAAATGAAAGAGCATGTACAGAATTTTCATGATTTCCACAAAATTTAAGCAGCACAAATGTTTGTCGAAATAAAACATTTTGTTTGGCCAAAAGTCAGGTGTTGGTCACACACACACACACACACTGTTGGGTTGCCAGTTGCGTAGTTGGCATTTGTATTTAATTTTCATTTTGCATTTGAACTTTTTACTCGGAACAACCGCTGGGCAAACATGGGCCAACAGCTTTGGGGCATATTAAGGCACGTACCGACCGCGTGTGTGGGCGTGGCCAATTGTGCACAATTGTTGCCATGTTACAGTTTATGTATCATAAAAACTAGTTTCCATTGTATTTGCACAGCATGAACAGCGACAGTTGGACCCAAAAAGAAGAGAAGCGATTGTGGGATTGGGGCATACGGTGCAAGCTGAGCTGATGGGGTTTCGTTGAGTAGCATGTTTGGGCTTAAGCTGGCGAGAAGAGAGTAATCATCTTAGTTGGTGCTGGCTAAAGCCCAAAACGACAGTTGAACAAATTACATGCATATATGCGAGGTGTGTAAGGTGTGCAAGGTGTGCAAGGTGTGCGAGGTGTGCGTGTGAAAGTTATGTCAGGCATGCAAAGCATTTCAAAATGTTAATTAAATTTTTCGAGACTAATTGGTCGCGTCGAGCAGCACGTGGCAGCACATCCAGGATTGCCGGCAGGATAACATACCCATTCTTTACCTTTCGACCAATTCCTACTTACCTCCAACTTTTCTCTTGAGCTTCGCCAGCGATTCGTTAATTGGGATTTTCCGAATTTCCCCGATATTTATTGCAATTGCCCTTGCGACTATTATTAAAGCGTACAAACGTTATTATTGTTGTTGCCGTAGTTGTTATTCAATTGGCTGCGTCTTGTTGCAACATGATTGCAACTACTTGCATGCATTATTGTGGCAGCAACACAAATGTGCATAAATTAAATGCAATTTATGCCCATGGTTCGATGCAGTCAGCCAATTAGGGCCCGAACAGCCTCCGCACTTGGCTCACAGCTGAGACCAAGTCTAAAAGGCTTCTTCGATTAACAAAAGCATCGGACAATTGTTTGCAGCTTGAAATTAATAAGCTCTTAAAATAACTTTTTTTTTATTAATTTAACATCATTTCATTCCTCGTTAATAAACTAGTTATTCTTTAGATTATTTTCTATTATATTTAATTAATTAGAACACAGACTTATACTTATGCCTACAGTAGAAATTGTCTGACAAATTAGTTGAGGTTTTCAGATTCCTTTTAGAGTGTCATATTTATACAAATATATTGTTTACAAATGCCAATTAAGTAATCCTGGCTTCTGAGAGTGAAAGGAATTAATGAAGTTAGGCCGAGAAGGAGCCTCCCAATAGATTTACCTAATAGAAGAATATAATCCTTCCCTTTCCTCTTTTCACTTAGCCGACTACGTAGGCTTAATATAATATAATAGGTTTGTATATATTATGCAGAAAATAAAAGCAGGACTTAAAAACTATTATTTATAGTAAAAGTACGCTTTAATTAAATTAAAAAACAAATAAAAAATAAATACATAGTCAATAGACTGATACTTTATATATATGTATATAATATTTTTATATGCATCATTTTTGCATCATCAAGTCTTTTCACATTTTTAAGCCCTACTTGAATTGCAACACCAAGTGGCAACGTGGCAACCTGAAATCTTTTTCCCTTTCAATTTTGGCTTGCGCTGCGATTTGTTGCCATTTTACACTAAAAGTTAATTATTTTTATGATCGGAAGTTTCGTTGACTTCAATTAGAACAAGTGGCGCTCGCCCAGATGAAGCCTTAGACGTTGGCCGTCTCATTAGGTGGGCGGGCCAGGTGAGTTGGCTTTTACTTGGGTTGGGTCCTGGTCCAGGTCCAGGTCCAGGTCCTGGGTCATTACGAGCAAGCTGCGTATTTGTTTGTGCTTTTATTTGGCACGTTGTTGCCGTTGCCGTTGCCGCGGCCGTTGGTCAAAGGCTTTTTATTAGTTTTTCGTTTATTCGCCAGCTGCTTTAACTTTGTTTTCTTCTTTTTTTTCTTTTTTCTTCTTTTGTTGTGTCACCCAAACGGGCTGTGTAATTTCTTTATATTTGTGGCTTTTATTGCACAGCCAAGCCAGGTCCAGGTCTAACTCCTTGGCCCTTGTCGCTGCCATGTTGTTTGCTTAGTTGTTGTTGGTTTTGCTAATTTTTATTTATGTTCTTAAATGTTGCCTGCCGTGCCAAAGGGCCACGCATTTTTATTAATTTTATTTCAGTGTGATTATTGTGATTAGTTTGTTGGTCAACGCCCAGACGACGCCCCCTTCATCCCTTCATCCCTTCATTCCTTCAGCCCTTAGCCTTCATCTGGTTTTCCTTTGGCATTCCCTTTAGCATTCCCTTCCGGCTGAACACCTTCTTTTTTGCCGCCTGTTTTCTGGCTCTTCGCTTTTGCCTTTTATTTATTTGGGCGACGACTGCGGCAAAGTCATTTTCATAAATTTGCGAATAAGTTTTTGGCTGTTTTGTTCCAACAAAATTGGCGCCCATAAAACAGACGACGCTTAATTAAGAGAAATTTGTTGAAAAGTGCCCCAAAGCTCTCAAATGTCACAACGACACGGAAATACTCTTTTGTTCTCCTTTATTATTGCATTTTTATTTCGCCAATTTAGTTCGATCATCATACTACGGAGCGTATGATTTCTAGATTGCTCAGTCCTTTCATTCAATCCTTTCGCTGCCATAAATGCCAATTGCCAATTAACAATTTGCAGCCACTAATTTTGCCGTTGCGTGTTTTGCCAAAGTACGCACAAAGTAGCGCAAATTAATAATTAATGGCTGGGGCAGGCGCCTTTTACTTGTTAATTTTTTGCAAATTATCTGGTGCTCGAGCCGCGAGGTGTTCGAGCCCGCAAATCGAATGGGCCCCTTTCATTTGTATTCAGCTATTCAGTCGGTTTGTACATTAGTTGTGCTTAGCGCGCATAAAACTGCTCTGAAGCCTATTTTGAAAAGTAAATCGCCTCAATTTCCACCTATCAACATGTCGGCCATCTGCCTTTCCCACCGCCCCCGCCCCCGCCCGCCCCAACGTTGCCTCATAACCGTGTGCCCGCTAGACGGCTTCCTGTTCCTGTCCTGTCCAACCTTGCAGCTCCTTGCGTGCGTCCGTGCGTGCGTGCTAGTGTGTGTGTGTGCACGTGTGTGTGTGTGTGTGTGTGTGTGAGTGTACTTGCCGAGTGGGTTCTTGAGTCGCACAACACTTCCGGTTACCACTCGTGAGCGAAAAGCCTTTCAGCCTTTGAGTGTTTGTTGTGGCAATGCCTTGGCAGGCGCACTTGCTGCAGCCAGACAGGCACGCCACGAGCTACATTCGCACAAAGCACAGCTAACAGATACCCTGTAACACTTCTGTACGACAGTTCAATACAATTGTCCAAATTTCTCACATTTCTTTCCGTTGGTAAATATGTTAAATATGTGAAGTATGTTGTCTGTTTGTTACTCCATAAGGCGCAACACAATTCACATACATCCATACACTTAGCTTAGAGCCTGACTGGCTCTAGCCGGGCTATGCCCGTTTCTGTGTGCTTATGGCCACAGGGTATACAAACAAAAAACATGACGCGTCCAACATGCTTCTGTCTTCCGCTCTGATCGCATGCGCGTGGCTCCGACTAATGCTAACCACATAGTGCAATCCACAATAACAACAATAAACTAGGAAGAGACACAGACACGCACACGCACACTCACACACACACACACACACACACACATAGTGTATATATAGACAGCGCACTATTTGCTTAGGCGTCTGCTGCAACAATTTCAGAGCTCATGTGGGTCAGCACAAAGGGAAAGGAGAACGTTGGGCGAGGGAAGTAAATATACTAGGGCATTTGGCACTCGGACTAACTGTTCATAATGAGGCCCAGCTTCTATCAATGCCTAAGCAGGCGTTAACTGAGGGACTTCCCGACCATGCTCTATCAAAAGTTATGCGGTAATTGCTCTCGACTGCATGCATTATTGGCAAATGCAGCAAATGCAATCAATTAAACTGTCGTTTATAAGTTATTAATAATGAAATTGTCCCAAACATTGCCAGTCAACTGATTGTGCCTAATTAATGTCTGTAATTGACTCTTATGTGGTACTCTCAATATGAATATGATTCTTAAATTTGAAAATATTTTAATTACAATCAAAACCATTTTGACAATGCCTGAGCTTGACTTAAGTAGACAGTTTTCGGGTATTTTCTCGGAATGCTTGAGAGAGATGTGTTTTGGGACAATGGCCACAACAAATTCCCATACAGACTGGGCTTAAGCTTGGAGGGACTGCTGCCAAAATGGTTAAAGAGCCAACTTCTTAGTTATTTGCACAATGCAGCACTGGCTCGTTAGCCTTAAGCTCTCGATGTCTGCCCCCGCATTCAATTTTGCGGCCAAGCAAAGCCAGACGATTTGGCAAACAGTTTTTGAAACGGATTTCCGGGCCCTGACCATATTCATTATGTGCTGACATTAGGCACGCACTTCAGACCAGCCCCCACTGCAATGCCCAGCTGCTGCAGTCTGCGGCCGAAGGCTCAGCTCCCGGAGAGCGCATGATGTGCTCCTGGGATTTGACATAATCGATTGCATTGAGTGCCGTCTGCTTGTTGTGGGCCTTCGATCAAGCACCTTTCGTGTAATCCCAGCCAAATCTCATTCTCGTTTGCCAACACTTTTGCAGGAATACCCTTCAACATTTGAACACTCGCTGCGTCGCTCAGAATATTTAATTATAATTGATTATTATAATTCTATATGGATAATTTTAAGCTGCGCCTAAAAGCAGACAACACTTTTTTTTATTAAGTTGCACATCTGAATACAATTTATTCGTTTGTCTATCAGAATATATTTTTTTTCTATCATTTTTATATATAAGTTTTTTTTCCATGCCAACGCTTATCAGAGAATCAAAAAGAGCATTTAAATCTCGTTGTATCGGTGACTTGATTTTGTCTTTTTTGCTGTTTCTGTTTCTTTTCTTGCTTTGGCATTTTTGCCTATCGTTCATTTGGTTTGCTGTGTTTGCCGGCTTCGTTTTTATTTTGGGCTTAAGCGTTTTTATGGCCAATTTGACGAATGACCCCCTTAAATGGGTTAAGCGGGAATAAGCCCGAGGCGGCCAGGCCAACTAAACAACCAAATAACCCAACGCACGTTTTATCTGTGTGTGCGTGTGTGTGTGCGTGTGTGTGTGCGTGTGCTCAAACATTAGGAGGAATATAAGCGTACTCTGGGAGCGCGCCTGGCTGTGTCTAATTTATTCGTTTGTATCGCTCATAAATAAACCAAAATTGGTCGAGCGACAGAAACTTGAACTTGACTTATTGAATTTGCAAGGCAGAGACTTCTTCAATTGCGCCGAGGGTCCTGTTCCCGTTACTGTTCCTGTTCCCATTCCTGTTCCTGTGGTGTTTTTTGGTGTTCCTTTGACAGCGTAACTGGGCAAGTTGAAACATTTACCTGCTGCACTAGAGAATACCCTGTGTTCAATTTAAATAGTTATTTATATTGAGAAACATTTGTTTTTGGTTTTTTAATTAAGGAGAAGAGTTTTAGGACATCGAACGGAATCTCCCCAACAAGCACATATACCCCGTTGGGCGCACTGCAGACATTTTTACTGGGCTGCATAATCATTGCGCCCATAGCGTAGTGGGCGTGGCCGGTTGCGTTGGAGACTGCCTCTAATGCGCGTCTAATGGCGCAAATAAATTTCAACTAAGGAATTTTTATAGAGAGAGCCATAAAACCAAATGGCTGCCAATGGCTGACTCTCCCCTTCCCCTCCCTTTGCCCTTCTGCCTTCTCTCTTTCTGTTTCTCTGGGGCTGTCCGTCAGGCTGTGTGTGTGTGTCCTTGTAACGTTAATAGCCTTAATTGAGCGTCTGTTTTGCGCCTGCCACGCCCACTTATTTGTTTATTAGCGCCCCTTCGGCGGCCCACAGCATAAAAAACGTCACCGTGGAATTTTCATTTGGCTTTTGGGATAATAAAAACGAAACGCGAATCGTGAGCGCCTCAATTACACAGGTGTATGTGTGTGTGTGTGTGTGTGTGTGTGCTGTGTGCTGTGTGTGTGGGTGCGGCTCACGTGACGCTATTCACATTTAATACCCCATTGAGATGCTTTGATGCAACTGACAATTTGCCGGCATCCGGCATCTGAAATTCGCGTTTACTTTACTTTACTTTATTTTACTTTACTTTACTTTACTTTACTTGTCCAACGCAATAAATTCCGTTCCAGGCTCCATTTTTTTTAACGATAATTTCCGTCGACCCTCCCGTTAATGAGCTGCCATCAAAGCAATGCGCACAGAAGGTAGCCCAACGTGGCCCAGATCCGCTAGCTGCGGAGAATATAGCTTCTTGGAAGCACTAGAAATATCAGCTAGCTTTCGTGTGCATCCAAATGTGCCTAGGGGTGTATCTGTACAAATAGTTAAATGTAACTTGAATTTGTATAAATTTGATGAGTGCAATAATTATGGCTTTAAATTTATCAGAGCATCTCCAAAAACATAATTTAGCTCAATCCCAAATAAGGAGTTCACTTGAAATTAAAGCCAAATGTTATCTGAAAGAAATGTTAATATTTATGCTAATAGCGGAGCTTTTGGAATAAAGTAATATTAAAATTAAATCATAAATAACATATAAATATTTATAAAGTAAATTTAATTATATAGATATAGATAAAGATATATTTATAAAGTATATTTATGTTTGAAACTAATCAAATAAAGTTATAAAAAATGTTCAAGAATGTTTTTTACTGAATTGAATTAAGTTAAAAACTGATTGGATTCCATTTACATGCTGTGTTGCTGTGTGCCGCTTAAAGTTGCACATATTTTGTGGCAAGCGAAGGAAAATTGTATGGTTGGGAAATCGTATAAAAATCCATTAAAATTTTTAAATGCGGCGTTGGCAACTTTTTTGCACTAATTTCTCACATGCTTAGCTGTGTGTGTGTGTGTGTGTGTGTGTGTGTGCGTGTTTGCGTGTGTGTGTGTGTGTGTGCGGGTCGGTCAGGTGTAACAACATTGGTGGAGTGCGGCGCAGCAATTTGCTAGTGGGTCAAATGGGTTTGACCTTAGCCACAAAAGCTGGAAGGGGAGCGGGAGCTCAACCTGGACCAGGTGCTTAAGCTGATTCAGCACACACACACACACATACACAGGCACACAGACTTCATTTCCAGACTCGACGGTGGGCGGTGGGCTGTGGGCGGGGCAAGTGTCACGTAATGCAACGCGGCCAGCGCATTATCACATTTACACACAACTCTGTCTATGTGTGTGTGTGTATGTGTGTGTTTGTGTTCACAGACAGACACAGACAGCTAAAGCGGCAAGCAACAAAATAGAAAAAAAGGAAAAACTAACAAATGCGACACGCTTAAAAATCTTTGCAACTTTCTTTTGCGCCAAAAGCAGCAAATTCCATTTAACACCCAAAGCTCCAGACATGCCCGCAGCCAGAAGGAGAAAGAGATAGATAGAGAGAGAGAGAGCGAGAGAGAGTGAGGGAGAGGAAGAGCGGTAAACAGGTGTGAGTGCGAAAAGTGCACGGCCACGAATTAAAAAGGTCATTTGGTTGCACTTTGCGCATTTTCTGTTATTTTTTTTTTTCTCGCCCTCTTTTTTGTGTCGCCGTGTGTGCCAAGGTGGTCAAGAAGGGAGAAGGAAGGGGGGGATGACAGTGAAATAACTTTGAAGCGCTGGCAACGGTATTTGGCGCTGCTCCAAATGAGCAGCAGCGGCAACGGCGCGTGCCGAATGCGAATACCGTTAACCGTTGCCCGCCCGCCCGCTGCGAAAAGGGGCGGGGCTGGCATGCCAGATGATTGCGGGCGTGGCCAGCTCAAAATTGTTTTCCATCTGAAGAAAACTGAGTAAGAGGGAGAGAGAGAGAGAGAGAGAGAGAGAGCATCATTGTAAAAGGAGTTGTCTATTTAGCAGCTACTTTAACATTGACATTTAGCAAGTTAAAGCAATAATCAACGAATTGAGTTTTCCTTTAAGTTAAAAAAAGCCGTCCTTAATTTTCATGCGCAATTCACTTTAAAGTTGTTTCTTTTTTCGCGCTGACTGCAATCGGAAAAGGAACCGGTCAATAAAAGAGGCTTAAAGAGAGAGAAAGACAGAGAGAGTTCGAGAGAGAGAGAGAGAGTTGGAAAGGTGTCTGGCTGTGCGGCCAGATAAGAGAATTGCAATGTTATTAAACTAATTGAAAGACGATAGGCAGCTTGGCTTGGCTCCCCGGCGGGCTAAACGCTGGCTTATCCTTATCGCTGCCGCAGCAGCCCCAACTCCAACAACAACAGCAACAACAACAAGGACAAGGACAACAGCAGGGACAACAACAAGGAGCAACGAGCGATGCAAATTGGAGCTCGTGGCCGATTTGCATTCAAAGCAAATGCGTTGACTTTTGCCGGACAAAGGCAAAGTGGAAGGCGACAAAAAGCAAAGCAAATGAAAAGCAAACAATTTTCCAGATGCCAAACAAAAATTAGCCAATGCAGCGACAATTGCTAAGCAGCCGAGCTTACCGTCACTAATACGCCCACTAACAGTGTCGACGGGCAGATACCCTGCAAACAGGTCTGAACTAAAACTAATGCCAAACTTTTTGTACCAATTTCAAATAAGTTGAGTTGAGCTCAAAGGAGTACTTAAAGTAAGACTTTTACTTTATACAAATAATTAATTTTAAGCAAAAGACTGTCCACAAATCTGTTCTGGCAGCTATATATATATATATATTTCTATATATCTATGTTTATAGATATTTGTGTGGATTGAAAGTAAATTGAATATTGAGTTGGATTTTAACTGCTTAGAAAGTTGTTTTAGCAGTCCGCACATACTTAGAAGTTTGTATCTGTCCCGTGTGGCTCTTTATGTTTCCCTTATGTGGCTTTCACTCTCTCTTTCTCTCTCTCTCTCTGTCTTACTCTCGCTGTCCCTTTGCTTTCGCGTCTTTTAAGTGTCGCCCTTTTTACAGTAATACACTCAGTTAGCTCAGACCAAATTGAATTGCTGCTCGACGCAAAGTCAACGGGCTCAGCTTTCAAACACTTTATAGTTCCTTTTTTTTTAGTGGTTTCTTTCCGGCCAAGTGTTTGCGTTTGCCACTCGCTGACTTTCCGTCCACACACACACACACACACACAGACACACACACACACATCATAATTTATTTGCGTATGTGTGCTAAGCAAAAGTGTTAAGTTGGCAACACGAAAAATGTGAGCGCCGCAAGACTTTGGTTTTACAGTTTGCCTCCGCCTTAACCCCGCCCCACTCTCCCCACCCACATTGCCCACTAAAAATGAAGCAAAATCCCACACGCAGTTGTAATTCTGAAATGCGTGGCCAAGGCGCACAGTGGTTCCAAACGAATAAACGAACTTGAGTTGATTTCATTTCATTTTAACCATTTAAACCATTTTTTTTTATTATTCAATAGGTCATTGAAAATAATTTGAAAAACCTTCTTTTGGTTCTTTATTTAATTTATGAGCGGAATATTATTTTTTTAATTTTTCTTTTTTATTAAAAAAAAAACAAAAAAAGCGTTTTTTAAATTGATTAAAAATTTTGTTCATTTTTCAGAACTTTCTGTTAAGCAAAGTCAAAAGAATGTAGTTAGCAATAGCTTTTGTACCACTGTGCGTTGGCTGTATTGCGGCATAAGTGGATTACCGTATTAAGTTTTTATTATTAGTCTAACTGGCGAAGGCGTTGTTGACTTAGGGCAACCCTCAGCGAGGACGAGGATAACGATGAGAACGAGGACGTCAACGCACTTGACGGCTAACAAGCGTGTGTATGAATGTGCGTGTGTGTGTGCGTGTGTGTGTGTGCATGTGTGTGTGCATGTGTGTGTGTGTGTGGGCGGCTTAAGCTTCTAACAGCTGCAAATTAAGTGAAAATAAGAAAATTAGCTTAAAATATTTGCTGCGGCCCTTCAATTTCATTTGCCAGCTGGCTGCCTAAGCGGATTTAGCTTGTCATAGTTGTTGTTGCCGTTGTTGGTTTTAGTTACGTCAAGTTGATAATTAGAAGGGACAGGCCTGACACACCAGCCCCAATCGCAAACGCAAACGCAATCGCAATCACAATCGCAATTCCAATTTCAAATACTCAACAGGAGAGCCATTAAATTTGCGTGGCTTTTGCCAAATCTCAAGGCGTTCATTTTCTGGCCAAGGCATAACTTTCATTTGTGTGGCGGCCCCAGTTCGCATATTATGCGATGTGTTGTCTCGCTCTCTCCCTTTCTCCCTCACATTTTGTCACTCTCTCGCTCTCTCTTTCACTGTTGGCCTTGCTGCATGTGCATAAAGTTTATGAGGCACTGGCGATTGCAAAACTTTTCAACAACGGCGACAAAAGTTTCGCTTCCTGTTGATGTTGCTCCACTGTTGCAAAGTAGCTTTGATATGAGCATTGGCAATGGGGGAAGGGGGAAAAAAACGTAAAGGAAAAAACGTTGAACAATAATGGCAACAACAATGCGTTTAGCTAATGACAAATTGCAATTTGCATTCAAAGTTGAAGGCGAGAAATGTCAAGTGCAGCCAACTTCAACGATTCACACCGAAATTCCCGAAAGGTTTCAACAGTTTGAACCCACAAAAACACACACACACACACACACAGACCTATACAGACAAGCTGACCAGCTGAGCATACTCATTGCTGCGATTTTGGGCTGGCTGTCATATTGCTTGGCCATGTTTTTGGCCTTCTTTGAGTGGACGACGGCAATGCAGGACCAAGTTAAGAGTCCTGCAGACATTGAGGCTGCTTCAGTTTTTGGGGCCAGGCCATTAGTAAACACACACACACAGACACTTTCGTAGGCTTAAAGTTGTCAACTAAGCTGCTAAGTTGTGCTCTGCCACGCCCACCGCCCCTGCTTCCGCCCCCTTGCCAAGGACAGCTCTTTTGTCACGTTGTCATTTGTTTGCAGCTACTCTATTAGCCGCATTTTAATTCAGTTACTTAAGTTTAGTGTGAACACAACAATTTCATACTTGAAGACACACACACACACACACACACACACACACATACACGCATACACGGATAGAACGGTCAGGGCCCATGCGGCGTATGCGCAATGCCCAAAAACTGCTGCTGCAATTTGAAAATATACTTTGTGTGCTCGAGTGTGTGTGTGTGTGTGTGGGTGTGTGTGTAATTTTCGCACAGACTGTCTGTCCGTCAGTCAGTTGCCGCATTGACCTCACATTGTCACAGCTTTTCGGGGTGGCATGCGGCACTTGCCTCCTTGCCTCATGTTGCTCTGTGGTCAAAGGTAAAAAGTTTTGTCAAATTGAAAATGTTTACTGCTTCGTACTTTGCCGTTAGTTGCTGCTACAAGCAAGTGTGGGTGGCAGGATGCGGAACCTGCAGGTGGCTGCCAGCCGCTCGGGCGGCAAAAGCATCTTAAATTAGATACATTTTATCGCTACACATGAGCTGCTTACACACACACACACACACAGAGAGAGAGAGAGAGAGAGAGAGAGAGAGAGAGTAAGACGCACAGCTGGAAAAGCTGTAGAAAGTTTTGAGAGATATTTATTACAGGACTCTTCATGTGCAGCGCCAGCAAGGACATTCGCCGCCAGGACTCGCTGGCACTGCATTTCACTGCGCCCAGCCGTGTGGCATGTCAACAAGCATTTAATTTGATTTTAAATCTCACTCGAAAAACTTCTTTCCGCTTTCCCTTTGCCGCCGGCAACTTTAATGACCAAACGAATAAACCGTGCCATAAGTGGGCGTGCCAACCGCCCACTTGCAGCATTCTATTCAGCTGTGCAAAATGCGATTCGATTTTCGTCCGCTAACCAAAAACTGGTCACAAACTGTTTTAAGCGACGTGAAGAAACTGAACTGAGATGCCCTCTTAAAGAGAGGTTCCTCAATCACCTCATTGTGGAATACTTCTGAATTTAGAGAGGAGATTTATTGTATTTTAAAGAGTTAATATCAAATCAAGTCCTGGCCTAAGCGACTTGCCATAGTGTTCAAGTAAAGGGTATATGCCCGCCAAATTCTCTGCTGAGCCACAGTTTCACAAATTGTTGTTGCGAATCACGTTGCCAACATTATGGCGTCAACATTAAAAGGCCCTGCCTTGAGCTATTTAAATGACATTTTCCTTTAGTCAATGTACACGCACACACACACACACACGCACACACACACTCACACACTCACACTCACATGTCAAATCAACGTCAGGCTGCAAAACCTAAATCAGCAACATAAGCAGAGTTTTCCCAAGCGTTGTCGTTATTCTGGTCCTGGCCTGCATCATGGGCGTCAATCAAATGCAGAAGTTTAACTGCAATTGGCAATGCTATATACAGGCGCACACACACACAGAAGAAATTGCCTAGAAATTGACGATGGGTGCACAAAATGAAACTCACGCCCGGGCAGCCCGTGCGTTATGCAAATTGAAGTGCAGCGCCGAAGCGGCTGCGTGTAACTGTTGCGAAATTCGCGGCTGCGGCTGCGGCTGCGGCTGCGGCTGACAACCTGGCAGCGCAACTGCTCAAGTGGCAAACGCCTTGCCGCATGCAGCCAGACTTTATGTTGGCAAAGACACAACAAGAGGGAAGCGCATTGTCAGCAGAAAACTTCATCGACACGTGTGCTGGCGTGAGCTGGGCCCGAGGTGCACTATAAAAATGAACAAATTATATGGCGTGCTTGTGGGCGCCAGGCACGCAGTGCCCCAAACTCATCAGCAGCAGCCACTGCAACAGCAGCATCTAACAACAACAATAACAATTTCAAAAATGTCGCCTGCACGTACACTTGAGTCGAGTGCGAAGCAGTCGGGCCAAGTTGCCAAGATTATGCTGAAAGGTAAATAAAACTAGTGCCAGCAAATGATAAGCCAACCTGATGAAACTCACCCCGTCCTTGCATCCAGTCATTTACTTATACAATTTTTATCTACTCGTCTTTCTCATTTTCTGCAGCAGAGCTGCTTCTACGCACAGATGTTGGCAATTTGTTTAGCAATTGCATTTGATAGCTGGTATTACACAGTCCGCTTCGGCGATGACCAACATATTTCACAATTTGTTCCCAATATTAGATTGTATATAAATATAAATATATTTTAAGTGTACGTTGCGTATACTTAACGTACTGCTCATACATAACATTTAACATGTTATACAAACCATATTTTGTCTAGCTGTCAATTTGCATAAACTTAATTTAATATTAAGTATGCGTCACGTGTACTTAACGTTAAGGCACTGAAATTAGTATTTTAAACGCTTAATTCGTTTAATAATCTCTTCACGTTACACAGGTTTTGTCTGCAATATAAGATTGTGTATATATTATATTAAGTATACGTAACTTTAAAATACATATTTTTCTTTAGGTTTTTAAGTGGTTCATTTGTTTGTACTCTAATTACATTTACAACAAATATTAAATTCGTCAATTGTATATATTATAATATTATTTGATATTAAGTATACGGCACGTATACTTAACGTGGTGACAAGATGCAAATCTAAAAGAAAAATATGCTCACCTGCAGCATAGACGCTCACAAACACACACACACACACACACACATTCACACGCGCACATAGAGGCGGCAAGCAGTTGCCGCAAAAGAGAAAGTTAAATTAAAAATGTCAAATTGCATACATTCAGAAGCTAATGAAATAAGTTAAGCGACAGCAGCAACAAACATGACGAAGAATACGAAGAAGAAGAAGACGCAGAGACAGTGGCGTATAGCAAACTGTACAGCAGAGCATCTCTCTCGCTCGCTTGCACAGTAATCCCCTATCCATCTCTCCCTCTTTCACTCTCTCCCTCTCTCTCGTTTCGTTTGCAATGCAATTCAAATGAATTAAGTTTTTTTTTTATGAGCCTCAAATGCGCCAACGTCAGCAGCGCAGCTTTGTTGTTGCCCCCTGTTGTTAGCTTTTGTTTGAGTTGCTGGCGGTGTCGCGCCGTGGCACTCATTAAGTTGGCATTCAGCTTGTGGCAAGTAATATGCCAACTGTCAGCTGTGCATGTAAATAAGCCGCCGAGCCATGTTAATCAGGGCGGGCAGGAGCGCCTGCCACTTGAGCCACAACTTAGGTGAAAAGAATCGAACGCCAGCTACGTGTTTATCGCACAATCTCATTATCTTGTCCCCGGCCAAACCACGTCCATAACTATCTGTCTATCAATCAATCTAGCTGCTTAGCTGCTTTCGCCGTCGCCGATGCTGATAAGATATCTGCTTACAAGATGCATGCATATCAGCTTCCCATGTGTTCGTCCTGCTCGCAAATATGGATGATAATCGGGGCTGCAAATCAAGCTTAAGTCGCACTGGTCGAATTCCGGGAAAACAAATTATTTGTTTTTACCCTTTAAAAGTTGAAACAGCTTGACAAATCAAATCAAATCAAATCGGACTTAACTGAAATAGATTGAATCATATTTTAAGCTGAAACTATTTTATTCGACTTATTCTCCATTTAAAATAATATTAATACATTAAGTATTCTTACAAGCTGACATAACAAAATTCTTTGAGCTTGCTCAACTTAAAAGGGTATCAGGCAAGACTCTCCACTACAGGGTATCCATGTGGTTGTAAAGCCCTCGCTGCAGTTTGATGGCCGTCGCATTTTGGTTTTGATTGGTGTTGATTGTTCTTGACTTTGATTTTTGCAATCTGCTTTCGATTTATTTTATATTTCTTCCAGTTCAGTGGCATGCCTGCACTGGCCAGCCGCCACGCCCACAGGTCCATGCCACACACTCGCCGCATGGCGCCCAAATTCTAATTTAGTTCATTGGCTTCGAATCCTGTGTCCTTGTTGCCGCTGTTGCGTACAATTTGAGTAAATAGCACCAAATATATTGACACATGCGGGCCTTTGACTGTGTGTGTGTGAGTGTGTGTGTGTGTGTGTGAGTGGTTTGTGACAGGCGTCACAGGGCGTGGCCGATTGCACATTTAGCATTTTGTCAGCACCCGCATTTCATGAACGCATCAAATTTGTAATTCGCTTTCCCATTTTCGACACAATTCCCAAACACAGCCAAGCGACGAGTCCATCAAGTATACGCAATGTAGACGGCAGAAGAAGAATATTAAGAATAGGCAAGTTTTACATGTAAGTAAAATAATAATAAAAATATAAATAATAAGTAGTTATATCTATTTAATAATTAATATTTCTTAAGTGCAATTTTTTATTATTTTTTCGCTCTTTTCTTTCTCACTTGCTGTAGAGCATTTTAAAGTCGTTGCAACGTTTTTTGCATTTGTTTATTCAAATCAAACAAAAAAAAAATAAAAAAAAATGCGATTTTTTGACGACAGCATTTCAAAAGTCTCGCCGCATGGAAACGTTTACAAAATGCAAACGATGTAAATCTGGTTTGTTGTTGTTGCTGTTGTTGTTGTTGTTGTTGGTTTAGCATAAGCAGGTGAAGCGCTTGCGGCTGCCAGTTCGTGGCAAAATTTAGCATTGAGATGTCAATCAGTTGACAAATTGTAAACCAAATACGAAACGGGGCAGCGAGCACCAAACCTGACAGCTAAAGAAGTGTTTGTGTGTGTGTGTGTGTGTGTGTGTGTGTGTGTGTGTGTGAGTATTGGCAGTGCTAAAATAAAACGCAATCAAAATCAAATCAAATGAAAATTATTTTGAGTTGTGCTGTATGTTGACAACTTCATTATGTTTGCATTGCTTTGAGTGACCAACGCACACACGCACACACGCACACTCGCACACACACAGACTCGCATATTCGGTAACTAAAACAGACCGCACATTAAAAGCTAGCAGACGACCCGCAAATATAACTAATTTGATGTGTGAACAACGGCAATAAAGAGAGGGCCAACGAAGCAAGGAGGAATGGTGAAAGGAATACATTTATATAGATGTATGTACATATGTACATATATATCTGCAAGATGGGAAGTTTGGATGTGATGGCAGGATACAAGCAGATAGATTGCCCAATGGGCAGACAACGGCAGTCGCCAGTCGGCAGACTGCAGACGGCAGACGGCGAGACGAATAGAATGATAAGCCAAACAGGCTGACATGAATGTTGTTTATTTGTGTTTGTGTGTTTTGATTTTGTGATATATGCCGCATTAATTCAATTTGATAAGAACAGGCAGACAGCTTGATGCCAGCCAGCATCAGCCAAAATATTATCGGTATTTCGATAAACGGGAAAATCTGTCGCACAATGCTGACCCCACCCCCCCCCCCACAATTTGGGTGGAGTGGGGGTGTGGGGGGACTGCGTGACATGTGGGCCAAACGAGAAACAACAATATGGCCAATTCACAGGCAATGGCAACAAGAATAAGACTATCGGCTCGGCACAGTGCTGGCTGCTTGTGTAGTGATTAAAGGCAAAAGGACATCGAACACAGCGGCTGATTGTAAATCCTTAGAGTGTCGCACAAAGCGCTGTGAATTCTGTGAATTGTCTGAATTTTGTGAATTGTGAGTGCATAAAGAATGAGTGTGGAATGAATTGAATTGAAGACAATTGCCAAAAGCGCTTTTGGCTTTTTCTATTCAATTGCCTGAACAACGGGAATTGTGTTCACAATTGATGTGTTGTTAACACGACTGACAATTTAAATAAACGACAAAGCATTGGCTGCTTAAAAGCTCAATACTTGGAGAGATTAGAAATTCAACAATCAATAAAACAACTCAAATTCAATATATAAATTCTCTGAGTTAATTTTAGACCAATTAAGAAAAATGAAATTGCTTAGCTTATGGATACTTATTTTCTCTTTTAATTTAGTTTATTAATGAAGAGCCATAAACAGTTAATAAAACTATTTGAATATGCTTAGCAAATAGAACGCAGCGTCTATTTGCATGCATTATCTAATGAATTAGCTGCTGAATATGTCTATATTTAAATCGAGCAGCTTTTCATTACGTTATCTCAAGGTAAGTGAATGAAATGTAAGTTTATTTGCACGATTGGGCAATTCAAATAGATTGATTCAACTTATAAATAAGCTAATGCATCAATTAATCATACTAACGACAAATGTTTGACCACATCACATAGCCATGCCTTGAAATATGTGCACTTAAATGTACAATTAAATGATTGAACAAATAAATGCTGTCAATAAATCAAAGCCAACTAAAACATTGTGAATCTATCCAACTAGTCGAGTATGCAATAGTATTCCCATTGATTTGAACTGCGGTGTAACGATCAATATATGAATATATTTATTTATTCAATGATGTCTTCTGTCAGTCTCTGCAACCATAAACAAGGCATCGACATCGGAGTTATCCTTGTGCTCATTACATTTGGATTAACATGTTAATAATATGTATGGTCGTGAGTTTGCCCAACTCCTTTCATGTGTCTGTTCCATCTGCAGCCATATTGTGGTCATCCACACACATACAAACATACACACAGAAAGAGAGAGAGAGAGAGAGAGAGAGAGAGAGAGAGAGTCAGCGAGTGTTATAATTGTGTGTTTGACAATCTTCATAACTGTCAATTTAATTGACATTTGCCATGCCGAGTAGTTGTATGTGGTCTGCACTCAGTCTAATGTAATTGTTTAACACACTGCTGCGCATTATTATAAACAAATGCCAGAGGACATTTAGACAAACAGGACATGCGACATGATTGCCCCGATTTTATTGACTGCATCCACATCTGTGTGCGTGCGTGTGTGTGTAACAAATAGCTTGCCAATTTGCATATGTGGCTAAGACCAGGCAGCTGCTCCTGTTTTGACTTGTAGAACATTTTGTGGGTCGAGCCTGGCAGCCAAATCAATTTGTAGGCCATTGAACGGCACTGGAGCTTCTGAAGACCCAGTTGTGAAATGTGAAATCACAAATTCAAAATGCTTAAGAGTCGCCGTAGACCCAAGCTAAGGACTTGACCTGAGACAGCTGACAGCTGACATTTATTCGTTGCTGCGATTTCGATATGCAGGCGCATCATAAAATGACAGAGTACGATTCTCAAAGAAATCCTTTGGCTTAAATCGGTTTAAATAAAGTTAATGTCTAACAAAGAATAGCACTTTTCGTGCAACTGGCCAAAATGAATTTGCATTCTATTTCCAAGACACTTATCGCCTGTAGATGCCGACATCAACTGGCCTGAATATAGTTCGAGCGCTCGTTAATCAATGTCCGACCGAAAGGTGACAGTGCAACATTTGGCAAGTGAATCGGGCCGAAAAGGAGACATCAGTAGACTTCTAGAGTGTTCGCCCTTTGCTTGTGTTCTGTCTGCCGGCCAGCGGGCGCAAAGGGTCCTTTATTTGGGCAATGCAAAGGATTCGAGGCAAAATGGTCGCAGGGACGATAGCATAATGCATAATTACAACAATGGGCAGGCCGGAGCCAAGGACGAGCACTGGAAATGAAGCGTGCCCGGCCTGATGGAGGAGGAGCATCCTGATGGGTGAGGAGGGGGGAGAGGGGGGGGGTTGGGGTTTAGCTTGGCCGCTGCCAGGGTCTGGCAACTTTATCAGGACATCCGCTTTCAGCGATTTTTAATTGCTATTGTTACAGTTTATTGTTATATTATGGAGGCCAAGTGAATGAATGAATGCCCAGAAACCGAGACAGAGATAGAGACAGAGCCAACGGAAGCAAAAGTAACACAAACACAAACAGAAAGCGGGAGACAGAGAGAGAGAGAGAGAGAGGGAGAGAGTGTGAGAGCGAGAGAAAAGCATGTTGAAATTTCATTTATTTTCTATTGCCTTGCAAGTTTTTTGTTTAAAATAAGTAAACAATTAGCGCATTTAAATCTCGCTGGAAGCATGCCAGCTGCGGCAGCTGCTTCGTAAGTAAACAAAAATATACTCTACATAAATAATTATCCATATATATACATATCTGAGTATCATGGCCATTAAGCCAAAGTCTAATGAGTGGATTTTGTCCTTTGTTCAGCCAAATGGCACTTGAGAATCGCATCGCCAGTGACAGGACCAAATTGATATGCACTTGTCCACACGTGTGTGCGTGTGTGTATGTGTGTGTGTAGTGGCTTGTTAGGACCATCTAGTTATATATATGTGTAGACCGTGGTAAACCTATTTCCTGCGTAGTTTCACAAGTGTTGAAAAAAATCATAGAACAAAAATGTTTTTCTTTTAAGACGCATTTCAATCACCCTTTCTTATTTGTAAAAGCAAATAATTAAATTATATTAATAGTATAAATATACATAGCATGCAAATAATTTATTGAATGTGAACATAAAATTGGAAAAACTCTTAGGCAATATTTAATTTTTAATTTTAATTTTTTTTTTATCTTGAATATATCTGAAACCCATTTAAAATAGCATTTTTAATGTGTTTCTTTAAGAGTTTCTATAACTATAATTTTGTTGTAAGCAATTTCATTGGGAAGACTTTTCACTCAGTCGAGGCTGCTCTGCAAATGTTAGGGTATCGCAGTGCGTGTATGTGTTTGTGTGTGTGTACTTATGCAGATGTATATGAG
Source organism: Drosophila lacertosa (assembly GCA_004143845.1). NCBI lineage: Eukaryota > Metazoa > Arthropoda > Insecta > Diptera > Drosophilidae > Drosophila > Drosophila lacertosa. The sequence continues at coordinate 71,575 of SCDZ01000401.1, read as the reverse complement.
TAAATAAAAATATGTTTAACAAATATAGTGAAATGAAACAGCAAAGTGCACTTCAAAGGCTGTGGTAACAACGGGCAAGAGCCATAAGAGCCGAAAACATAAGCATAAGTGCTTCGCACAACAACAACAACAACAACAACTACAACAGCAGCAGCTACAAGGACTACGAGCGAGAGGACGATGCCAAGTGTGCCACTACAATAATCATAAAAGCGCAAACCAACAACATCAACAACAACAACAACAACAACAAGGGGGCACAAGAACAACAAATGACAACAAATGCCTGAGCAGAGGATTTGGAGTTGTCGCAGTCACAGTACTGGCCCACACACACACACACAGAGACACATGTGTGTTGTGCTGAACGCCTTTTTGTGACCTCACCTGCTCCTGATCCTCGTCCTGGTCCTGGTGCTGTTCCGACTTCCTTTGGCTGCAATGCAAAAGCGGAAATAATGTATTAATCCTGTTGAGGCCATATTTTTATTGCCATTGCTCCTTGCTGCTTTGCTGTTTTGCCTTACTTAGCCAGCGGCAACCTGACCTGCCCCCGACCCCAGCCTCGGGTCTCTGCCAGTCATAGACCATCTTGACAAATGTGTGTGAGTGTGCGTGTTTGCTTGTGTGTGTGAATCAGCATAGCGTATGAGCGCATTAACTGGTGTTATATCTACTATATAACGTATACTTAATATGGCCACCTAATGGAGAGAAGACGAGCTGTGGCTGTAAATGACGAGAAACGGACTCGTTGCTCCTACGAACTAAAATTTAATTATATTTTTGATCGAATTCTGCCCCTTAGTTTAATAATTATATATAATACATAATTTAATTTGGGTTTTTTTCTTATTAAATTGGTCTTGTTACAAAAGTACAAGTTGTTCCCATTAATTTCGAATATAAGCTGATTTTCCAGTCAGTTGCCTCCGATCTTGGGACTTGTGTTTATCTTCCTCCCAGCTTGCAGATCGTCGAGTCTGAAGCTGGCTGCGCTTTTCACGCTGTTTTCATTTAGCCACAGCAGCACTTTAAAGCACCCTCATAAATATTGCTGCTTCGGCGGCGACAGCAGAACAACGCGACGCTATGCGTAATTATTATTACGTATACGCCCCGTTAGACGCACTCAGGGCCGCCGCACTATGGGCCAGATCAGCAAGTCCCACAGTTACCCACTAAAAGTTATTTTTAGTCTAATCAATTCAATATATGTTGACTATGGATAAATTTAATAATTGAAAAAGATAAATTTTTCAAAGAGAAAAGTTCTTTAAACTTAAAATTATGTTTTGAGTACAAATTTTGGATTCTTGTGCACTGTGCACGTCGCTGCTGCTGACCAGCACTCACATTAACGGACTTGCTGGCTGAAGGTAGGAAAAGGGAAAAGGGGGGAAGGGGGACAGGGGGACAGGGGAAAAGTGTGTTTGTCAATGCCGGCGACAATTATGCGCATGTTGCCGGCTTAAGCAGCCATTGTTCCTTTGCTGCTTTTTCATAAATTTAAATGCAAAACATATTAAGTTTTATTGCATGGGGCTTAAGTTGTTGCCGTCGTTTTGTGGGCGCTTTCCGTCGGGCTGCCTGCCCCCGCATATAAGTATGTACATACATACATAAATGTCGCAAATCCACTGCGAAATTTACAGACCCGCATGTGATATGAACTCCTTTAGGGCAGCAGCCGCAACAGCAAAAGAGCACCGGCAAAAAAGCAACAACAAAACCGAGGCAACAAAACAAAAAAACAGAAAAAAAAATAAACAAAAAATAAAGAAATATGGAGAGGGTTGATCGCAGAGGCTCAGCTTGTCGGGGCTCAAATTTATGCCCTTGCAGGGGGTATTTTAATTATGTGTTACAAAATGTGTAACCCCTTGAAGGGACAATATATACACATGCATTACATTAAACCACTCCACCAAGTGTGCGTGCGTTTGCGTGTGTGTGTGTGTGTGTGTGTGTGTGTGGCTGAGTTTATGGGACAATGGCAATGTTAGTCCCGACTGGCTTTTCTCCGGTTCCGACTCCCGCCCACTCAGGTGCAGCTTACATGATATGTGATTTTACAAATATGTTTTTTACAATGGCCCTTTTTTTTGATATTATTGATTAAAAATTATATTTAATAAATACCATTATTTTTGCTTTTAGGAGCAACTTAAATATATAGAGTCCATAATTTGGGTTTTTAATGCCTGGTATCGGACCATGGCCACTAGCCATGGCAGCTTTAAATTGTCTGCTCCAATTTGATAAAAGCGAATAATACTCTTACTTCAGTTTCAGTTTCAGTTTGTGCTGGCAAAGAAATGCTTACATTTAAGCGGATGTATTCAACGATATTCGATATGGGAATGCAATTGTATGGCTCACATATATATTTTCATATGTACAATCTATATATATTTATATTTATATATATATATTTGTACAAATTTCGTACCTGGCATAGAGTTCACTTCTGGCTGCTGTCATCCGCTTTTTATTTGGTTCTTTTCTGCACACAAGCAAAAACCCGATACTCAAAGTAATAAATTGAAATTGAATGAGACCCGCAGAAATACCTTTGTGTATGCAAAATGCGTTTGCTAAAAAAAATTTAGCTCGAGCTTATCTTGAGTTCGCCATCTTTGTGGTCCATAAATATGTTTAGCTATATTTTTTTCAATATTTGGTACATTTTTTTTGACAATTTTGTAAGTTAAATTTTTGTTTATTTATTCTAGTTACTTATTTATTTAAGTTAAAGTTTTCTGTGTAAAAGATTAGATTGAAAACTTATATTTATTTATTCATTGTTAAGTTGGGTAGTTTATCATTTTACGCGCCTGCCTAAGCTTAATTATTGCTGAAATATGGAAAGGTTCTCTGAAATTTAAATGCTGCGCCATTTGGCTGACGCGGATGTTTTATATATTTTAAGCAAATCAATTAAGTTAATGGCATTCGAACAAAAGTCCGGTCAATCAATGGCATTGGGCGTCCAAGCTAAACAAAATGGCGGGCGCCCAAAATGGCGGCCTCATATTTTATAACGACGGCAGTATTTAGTATGAGTATATATTGATATTACATATATGTTTATATAGTATATATAAATAAATGGATAAATATAAATGGATATGGCATTTGGATAAAACAGACACTCGTTTAGTGGGCGGTGGGCGGGGCAATGGGGCAAGGAGGAAGGGGAAGTGTCGAGTATTATTTATGCCTGCCAATATTTTCCCTTACTCTGGACTAGTCATCTAACCATTTAGTTGTTTGCAGCTAAAAAGTCAGTTTAGAGAAAACAGGGAAGTTCACATGTTTCGTGAATATAAGGTAAAACGATAATTTGAAAGAGATTCGTTTTGTTTCTCATAATGTTTCTTCTATCTTATTTAGGCAGCTATTTCCAGATCTTTAAATGCATCATGTATACCCTAATCAGTGGGTACAGACCTGGAGCTGCACTGTGCACTTAAGAGAAGAGCAAAGTAAAACTGGAGTAGGATCCAATAATTAAGCTGGAGCTGTTCCGTTGGTTGTCATGGTCGACGCTCGGTTCGTTGGCTCTACAAAATATTTAAAAATTCTTTTGTGCAGCGTTTAGTTCGTGTTGGTCTGGGTCTGGGTCCGGGTACGGGTACCGGTACCGGTACGGGTCTGGGTCTGGGTCCGGGTCCGTTGTTTGTGTGCTTGCAGCTCGCTGCCGGCGCATTTTCATTTAGTTTGCATTATGTTTTAAATGTCCGCACTTGGCCCACAGGGCGCACAGAGCGAGAGAGACAGTGCAGATAGCGTTGGGTGCGAGCGAGAAGACGAACTTAATGAGCTTCAGTGAAACGTGTTGCGCTTTGTCCCATTCCCCCCCCCCCCCTCGCTGTGTGCGTGTGTTTTGTGTGATGTTTTTGTGGCACGGACGGACGGACATAATTGGAAAGCAGTTCCATTTGCCAGCTGCTACGACGACTCCTTTGTCCGCCCGGGCGTGTTTCAGCGCAGCCAGCTCCTGTCAGCGTGCGCCCGAGCATATCTTAAAATAAATAACCAACAATAACCGAGCGACATAAATCTCTAAAGTACAAGTGAAAAGCACGTGAAAAGCACTCGGCAAGGGCACTCAGTGGGATATATATTGAAAAAGGGGGCGTGGCATACACACACAAAGCAACTGGATGGACGGGTAACATCGATTGTGATTTGAAGCACAATCAATGCAAATGGATATTGACGAAGAAAAATAGAATGGAAAACTGACAGATTATTTTATTATTAGCAAGCTAAATGGCAAGAATACAGGAGTCAAGGAAAAATGTGCATTCATCTAATCGGAGAGCAAATAGAATTAAGAAGTAGTAAATTAAGATTGTAAATAAAACTTTTAATTGAAGAATTAAATAATCAATATCAGCTAGCTAAAGTTGAGTGAACTGAATAAAATGTTGAGAGAACTTGTTATTAATTAGCTATGCATCTGTTAAAGTAAATTTTCAAGCCAATATAAATTTATTTCGAATAAATTAAAAATAATTCATTTACTTTTCGTAAAAGATTTGTCATGTGAAAGTGGCAAAAGACGGCTAGGAAAATATGAAAGCGAGCTGGTGAAATTTTTAAACACTGCAAGCAGTCTTTTCTCAGCTGAAATACACACACTTACACACACACACACAGACACAGTTAATGTAGCGGAAGTCATAAACAATTTTTATGTTTTCACATTTCAAGTGAAATTCATTTCGCGTTTTTGTTATGGCTGCTGCGCTTTATGGATTTCTTGTTCTTCTTCAGCTGCCGCTGCTGGCTTTTCTTACATGACCACAATATATAGCTATCCACAGGCCACAGAAATGCTCGCGTGTCTGTGTGTGTGTGTGTGTGTGTGTGTGTGTGTGTGTGTGATGTGTCTGCTACAAAGTGGAAACTGGGTACTGCAATATTGAATTCAATTGTTGTCTGAGCTGCTGCCCAAATGAGGGCTAGCCGTAGATTATCGAATTACAATCGCTTATCAATTATTGATCGGGATCGGAGCCGTGGCCAGTGACAGCTGTCAGTTGCAGAGAGTTTTCACCTCCCTCGCCCCTCGACTGCAAGTGTGTGTAAATTGCATTTAAGCCGAAATGAAAAAGCGCTTAGCAGCAAAACAACTTTTGCCTCACAGCAATTTGCCGACTCGCAAGTTGCTTAAAATTAACAATTTGCCACTTTTTTGCGCTCACAAGCAGATTTGCTCTCTGCCCCGGCAAAAACTTCCACATCCACACCCACGTTCACACACACACACACACACACAGCAACACTCTAGCTTCAATTCGCGCTGCAAGTGGCAACCACTTAAGGTTGGAGCATAATTTTTGCGTCCCAAATTGATGCCCGTAATGAGCTTAAATGGCTCATGACCCCCCCCCCCCCCCCCCCCCCCCCCCCCCCCCCCCCCCCCCCCCCCCCCCCCCACCCCCTCACCTGCTCAGCATTTGCCTACAGTTTTTGGCAATTGCCGCCTGCTGTCGTTGTTGCTGTTGTTGTTGCTGTTGTGCTTTTTAGCTGCCCCTGTCGTCCGTTTAATACGTATCCATGTTTGCATTCTCGCTTCGCCCGGCCACGCCCACGCCGCCCACGTCTGCTGCCATTTAAAGCTCACATTTTTTTATCGCCTGCTTTTTGCTGGTTCAGCATTTGAACAGCATTAATTTACATACCCTACAATCGAATGGAGAACAACTATTTAACTTGAAGTTAGTGTAAAGTGAACGTCTTTAAATATCTCAGCTTATTCATTTCAATAAGTTAGGGAATCTCTAAGAGCTGCCTATGCAATATAATGTTTAAACGAAAATCTTACTTAATAAAAGAATATCTAAAAACACTTTTAGAAGCAATATGAAATGAACAAAAAGCTTATAAACCGGCTGATCATCCTGATCAACTTGATCGCCCTGATCATCCAATTTCTTTTAAAGCTTAAGCAATTTTTGATCCTCATTCAAATATTCTCAATTTCTAAGTTTTGCTTATTTTAGTCTTTAACAAGCCAACAAGCTCAACAAATGCTAGATTTTTAAACATATTAAATTATTTTGAATTGTTATTTTTAATTCACATTATATGTTTAGATATATCACTAAATTATAATATATTACAATTTAAATTTTTAATGTTATTTAATTAGGTTATTATGAGTTTTTAAGGCTGTGGCCAGTTGGCTTACTGGAATATCTGACTTACAGGTATGTAAATGGGGATCCATTTGCTGGCTGAGATCCCTCTCTCTGAACATAAAGGGTATGCCGTATTCCTTTTTACTCGGCCTGTTTTCTGCTCCCATTTAGATTTGTTGCTCTGCGCTGCGCTGGCTGCGATAAGACGCTCTTGTTCTGCCAGCCTTAATTTTCTTTTCGTGCCGATTTACCCCCTGCGCACACATACACACACACACACACACGCATACACATATATACATAGAGTCGTCTTTTCGTCTAATTGGTTCGGTTGCGTTCTATTTGAAATTCGATTAAGAGCCGCGCGACACGATTACCAATTCCTGGTCCTATTCCCCGAGCCAATTACATTGGCGCTGCGATAGACGCAGCTCGGACGGACGGGCAGACAGTGCGTCTTGTGTGGCCAAAATGAAAGCCAAGCCCCAAAACAGAACCAAACAGAACCGAACCGAACAATCCTCCCAGCAGCGGACAAAGGACGAAGCGACGAAACCGGATGGATGCGTATCTGCTGGATGCCAGGGCCGCTGCATTTTAGGCTTAATCGTCGTCGTCGTCGTTGTTGTTGTTGTTGTTGTTGTTATTGTTGTTGGCGTTCGCCTGGTCGACAAGGACACAATTGGCATTTTCTGGTCGTCGGTTCTCTCGGCGGCCAGGCTATTAAGCCCAGGCTGGCATTAAAGCAGCCAAACACCTGGCGCATTATTTCGTTTTCATTTCCAGGGACAGCGGCCACTTGCGGTCAGCCACGCAGCCGCATCGTTGCTGTAATCAATTGCATGCGGCTATATTTTTTGGGGCCATACGCAACAGCAGCAGAGAAAGAAGAAGAAGAAGAAGAAGAAAAGGACTACAATGCACCGTTGCAACATTGTAATGGCAATGACAACGGTCCCTTGCCCCCATCCACCCGCCAGCAGCGGACTTGTAATGTAACATTCAGCGATGCAAATTGCAATAAGCTGCCGCCAGAAACAACAACAAGCGAGCATTCGAACCGGTTCGCAGCGGTTCAGCGAAATGCCAGCCTGAGCATGTGTACAGTGCGTAATTGAAGAAGATTCATAAAACTGAAGCCGAAGTATTCGCATTTGAATTGGAAATTGGCGAAAACACAATTGAAACACGACATTTCCATGGATCGCGAAAGTTTGCGAACGTGCAGAGATTCTATATTCAAAAATGGGGCGTGACAGCAAAACACAAAGTTTCTTGGCATACATTTGTTGCAGCTCTTATTTAATTCACATTTTGTTCGACAACAAGTGCAAATACAATTTAATCAATTGTTTAAGGTTCTTCAACATATGAAAATCATATTTAAATATGCATTCAACAAATAAAAATGTTTAGTTATTATATATATTACTAGCGAGTTTAGTTTTAATTTTAAAAATTCAAATCCAGCATTCACATTTAAGTTAACAAATGAATTCATTTAAATAAACATGTGATATTACGTATACGTAAACTCGTATATTCTCCTGCTTGGTAATAAATTTGTAAAAAAGACTTTAAATTCTTATTTCATTTGTTTAGTTGAATTGTGAAATTTAGCTTTAGCTCAAAATCATCAGTTTTATCTGAATCTATTCTGAACTAAAGAACATAAATAGCATTGATAAAAGGGCTGCATTCATTAGTAAATGAAGCTAATGCGATTCAAGTCAAAGGTGAATCCAATTACGAATGCATTCACAATATGGCAAATTAGTTTTGTCAAACGAAAATGGCGTCGTCAGCCTTGGCGGATATTTTAATTAAATTTCCAAAAACAACATTTACACCGGGTGTCTGTGTGTGTGTGTGTGTGTGTTGGTGGAGCTGGAGGCAAAAGCGGGCGCCTGATGACAATGCAACGAGGTGTCGGCGATTAAGCGGACATAAATCAAGCAATGACAAGCGGAGGAAACAAGGTGGCAACGGAATGAAACGGAACGCTGCGAAACGGAAGCGATGGCGATGGCGATGGCGATGGCGATGGAACTGACGATGGCGATGGCGCCTGGCAAAAGTTGCAGTCGCATAAATTAATCAGGGGCGTTGTCGTTGCTCGTAATCGTAACAAATTGTTATTAATTTTCTTGCCATTTTGCCAGTTTTGCTCATAATTAAAATAGCGTGTGTGTGCCAGCTTTTTATTTATACGTGTTTCACAACATTAAAGAGAGTATATTGGGCCTGTGTAATAAATATAATATATATATAATTATAAACTATACACTAGATCCACATCACATGAAATGTTAAGTTATTTTTTTTGCAACGTTTACAAAAACGTATATCTTTCTCAGTTTTTTATCTGAATACTGATTAGCTCTTCTAAAGATCGTATATGCAAAAAAAAATTATTTTTATAATTATTTTTTTTTTATAAACTTTTTAATTCGGAATCGTGAATCTGGTAGATTTAACTGGTTATAAAAAATTGCAATGGTTAACAAGGACTTCAAGTCAGCTTTTTGCTTGTAGAGAGTTAAACGCGGTTCGAAGCTTCACTGCACAAGCTGAGATATAAAAGGCAACCACAAGCATTTTCAATCCACCGATAAGTGTGTGTATGCGTGTGTGCGCTTGTGTGTCCGTATGTGTGTGTGTGTGTGTGTGTGTGTCGGTAAATGTGGCGCTTAAACGATTCCAATCCAAGGCAATCAGTGCGTGGTCAGCGCCATGAAATCAAGTCTGTCGCCGGAGGCAAAAGCTGTCGTTGGCAACGGAACGCTTTAAGCGCCGGCAGGAAATGTGGCCCACACACACACGCACACACACACACACACACTGACACAGACGAGGGCGCGTAATTAAGATCGATTACATGCCTGCATCGGTTGCAGTCAAACTTAAATCATTCATTTAGAGCATGTGCGCTTAAAAAATGAGAGGCAAAAATTAAAAAAAAATCATATGAATATATAAACATAGTTTTAATTGTATTTATTATAGTTTAGTTTATGAATTGAAAGCTTTAACTTTTTAACCTGGCGGAAGTTTATTTAGTTGACATTGACAATGAAACAAATGCAAAGAAGTAGCGACAAGCAAAAGCAATGAAAAAAATAGTTCTTTGTTATAAACGATCCTGAGGAAAAACCACAAAGTTAATGGCAAAACAATGAGGTCCTCTGGCAGGAGTATAAACAAGTGCTAGTTCTATGCGTCTATGCCACATGAGACACACCACTGTTTATGTATGTGTGTGTGTGTGTGTGTGTGTGTTGTGGGTGTCTCTCTCTCTCTCTCTCTCTATATGTGTGTGTGTGTTTGTGTGCGTCGGTTGCGAGCGTAACGACCATCATTTGTTGCAAAATGATGTATAATTTAATACCCGCAAAGCCAACTCCCAAATGGCACTGGCCTTTTCCCTTATCCTTTGACTGTGTGCTCGTGTGTGTGTGTGTTACACTCGCATGTTGTGTGACCTCCAAAACAAGCCAAAGCCAAGCAAAATCAACGTCGCCCACCCACACTTATCCACAGTGCACACAGCTCTCGGAGTCCTTCAGTCCTTCAGTCCTTCAGTCGTCAGCCCGCATCCGGCGTTTGGCTGCGCCGGGCACCCGGCCACGGACCACTAACGCGTCCCCAATGGGCAGCCAGCAAAAACGAATGTGCGACTGTATAAAAAAAAAAAGAAAAAAGAAAAGAGTCCTTACAACAACAACAGCAACCACAACAACAACGGCAGCCAAAAAGAACTTTGAGTAGTCGTGCATTTAGTAGGAAGCCGTCGTCGCTCTTTGTTTGCCTGTCGCTGAACGGGAAGCTAAAAGCTAAAAACCGAAAGAGAGTTGGGCGCAGTTGGGAGCTGGCTAACGCGCCCGGCGGTTGTTTAACTCGAGTGCTGCACATAATTCATGTGTCCACTTGCAATTTTTCGTTGTCGTTGTTGTTGCTGTTGTTGTTGTTCGCGTTGTTGCTGTTGGGCGACATTGTTATGCTGGCCGTGTTGTAAAAACGCCAAAAACAAAAGCGAAGCCCAAAAGCAAACGCAAACAGACAAAACCCAACACGAAGCCAGAAACGTGGCGCAAAACGTGCGACTTTATATCCCACTATTACTGTGCGTGTGTGTGTGCGTGTGTGTGTGTGTGTGTGTGTGTGTGTGTGTCACACACCAGGACTCAAAATAGATTACTCAGTGTCGCGGCACTCTATCACAACAGTTCCATGTGACACCCACGCGTGCCGGCCAGAAACTTCAACTTCAAAGGTGTCCCAAAGAGCAGCGAGGTCTTTAAGATGCTGCAACAACAACAACAACAACAACAACAACAACAGCACTTGGCGGTGATCCCTCAACATGGAGTTGACAATAAAGAAATAGGACCCGTTCATAATCAGTAAACAAAGCCTTCAAGTCCTTAAGCGTAAATCTAGCGTAATGGGAAAAGTTAAGAAATTAAAAACAATTAATTGGTTTTTTTTCAATTGCAATCGCAGGAAAATCCTTTATACCCTTGCACAACAATTCCATTAATATGCATACATATAAATGTTTTAATTAAACATGTTTTACATTTTTCTTTTTTTTCATTCAAAATATTTGCAAACAGTCGCTTTCATACCTTTAATATATTAATTAATTAAAATTAAAAAAGAAATAAAAGTACAGTTAATAGAAAGCAAATTGATTTGCATGATACTGAATCTGGATCATTGAGATTAAAGTTACTTTAAATTGAATTAAGAATAGTAAAGAATCAATATACGAAAATAAGCCAACACTTTGGTTGTTGTTGCAAGTAACAATAGCTAATAGGTCAATCTTTCCGGAAAGAGATTGCTCTGATCAAGAATCTTTTCATTTGGATCAAGAGAGAATGATTTACATAAGTTTGTTACACTTTAAATACTGAAAATAAAGTAGCTTTATGTACGAAGACATTTTTATTTAATTTAATAAATTTTTTTTTATTTTAACAATGTGCTTAATTAGTATTAAAAATCTCAAGAAACTCTTCACACAAAATTCTAATTCATTCGTAATACCTAAACTAATAATAAATTGTTATCACTTTTGCTATGTTTAATATTTAGAATGATTTCCATTATCTTATATACAAATTTGTGTGCTTGTCAAGCAGTGTTGACAAACGATTAAAAAATGGTTAATAATAATTTCAATACAAATAATAGCATCGATGAATCGAAAATGATTTGAATTTTACATCGAAGTCTGTTCCACAAAATGTATTAAACAAAATCTGAAATTTAGTTAAGTTAAAGGAATTAAAAAGTTTTTCATTCGATTAATCAAATTGATTGTGCAAACGATTGTTGTTTTCTTAACATGTTTTATTTTTGTGGATTTGCAATTTTACAGTCCCTAACTATTATTTATAGGTGTGTATGTGTACTATGTATGTATGTATGTGTGACGTGGTTTTATTATGCCATGCAATAGGTTAAATAAAACGTTAAGATTAACATTTTCCCGATGCGAATATCTGCCAGCTGCTGGCAGCTCGGTAATATTTTGTCCTGCTCATCGCCATGCCGAGCTCCTGCCATCTACATAATTTAAGCTCTTCCTCCCATTCCGTCCTCGTCCTGGGCGCGCTGACGGACAGCCAAATGGACAGTCGCGAAAATAAATAAATTTCATCGCAAAGGGTGACCAAAAGAGAGGTGTGGCTGGGTAAGAGGAAGGGGGGAAGGGGAAAGGGGGAAGGGTGTTCGGTATTCTGATTCTATGGCTGATGCTCCGCCCACGCCCCTGGGCAACCATCAGCGACTGTCAGCAGCCAACGGCCAAACAGTCAAGTGGACAGCAAAGTGCATTTTCACACATGTCACACAAGCGAACCGCTTTCCCCTCTCACCCCACCACCCCTCGCCCACGCACCCCGCTGTTGGCCCTAACCTGATGTTGGCCCTTCGTGTGGCCAGCATAATTTATGGCTTGGCGTTTATGGCTTTATAGCATGCGTTCGGCCATCGTCCCAAAGTCCAAAGCACCGCCCGCTGTTTACTAATAGTCGTCTCCATTTGCCGCCAGGACCTTCTCCTCCCATCTCCCCACTAGCCAATCAATAATATTTTTATATAGTGTCGCGCTTTGTCTAATACTCCAGCTACAATATTTTTGGCTGCTGACTTTTAAGCTTTCTGTTTTTAAGGCAATTTATGGCACAGCTTCAGTCTCCACTCTCCGCAACGCCGCATCGAGAGTGACGAATGCTCAAAAGTTCACATACATATATGGTCAGAGTTGGAGCAGAGGATTCTTTAGCATCAGCTTACATTTCATACCATTTGTAATTTTATTGAAAAAAACATTTAGTCAGACAGTCCTTTAAACTATGCCTTTTTAAAGGCATTTTCAATTTTATTTGTATAAGATTCGCTTGTGTGTAAAATTAGCTGCTTTTAGGGAAATTGGGTCTGGTGTGCGAATGATGTCCGCATCGTTCGGAATGACACATAATGACATGAATGATGGTGTGTGAAAACGCAGGCTATTAAACAAAAATAGGCAGAACTTAGTGTCCTGGGAGCTATGTAGGCGAACAGTCAATTATCTAGTCAATCACATGATAAATGGCGCTGCGTCGCAGTTGACCCAAAGGAGCCAAGGTCGCTCCGAAGGGACCGACAAGGACTCGTCACACATTAGGCCAAGTCCGACAAAGTAACTTGACAAAGGTTCGCCTTGGCTGGATTTGAATTTAGAATCTTGGGTATGGGATTTCACTTTCGGACTTGGGTTTTCTGCTCTGAGTCTCGTTTACCCTTTTTAAGTGCCAAATTACCTTTGTGCCGGGCTGGGGCCATTCTGTTGCATCACTCGCTTGATTAATTGCCCGCCCGCTGGCGCCTGATCACGTGTCACGCGTCAGACTCTAATGCTGGCAATATGCCCCCCTTTCCCCTATTCCCCCTCCGGCTTTGCCACGGAATGCTGCATAGATTTTTGCGCTAAATTAATGTTGACATTTATAATAAATTTACAAATTGAAAATGAATATTTGCATTTAATGCGTTGCCTGTCAAACGTATGTGTGTGTATGTGTGTGTATATGTATGTGAAATTGAAATTTGTCTTTCTGTCAGGCTGTTCAATGTCCCTGCCCAGTCGCCCTTTCCCCCTCCACATCCCTTGCCCAACAACGACTCGTTCAGTTTTGTGCACATGGCCATAAAGGCGCAACGAACTGGAAAATTATTTGGTCATTATGTCAACTTAGTGGGTTGAGAAGTAAACCAGTCCAAGAAGTGCCAGGTTGCATTGTAAAATTAATTAAATTTGCAATTCGTTGTTGTTGTTGTTGTTGTTGTTGTTGCATCGGTGCTGTCATTAAACATTTATGCATATTGCATTTTCAATTGCTATTTGAACAATTCACAAGTGAAATGCCATTGAAACGAACTATGAACTAAGCTCTCTTTAAATCGATCATTTTCCAGCAATAAAATGCTGCCACACGATTTCCTGCACAACACACAACACACACAGATGCACACAGACATACACAAGTTTGGCTGGCCATTGGCCATTGGCCAAATTCCGCTTCCGTTAACAAATTTGCGCTGCTCTGGCGACAATTGGCGAGCAGCCTGTTTCCCGTTTTCGGGCCGAAAACTCTTTGGTCTGGCATTTGTCGCAGACCAAGTTGCCACATGTGGCAAGCATCAGCCGGTTGACTATCTAACGACACAGAGATCGCTTGCCTTGGGCGTCAATGTGGGCGTGGCAGCGTTTCTGGCGCATTACCAGAAACACACACATTTCAATTTTCCACATGGGAAATGCTGTGCGCCGCACAAATTTATGATATCCGCCAAAGTGGCCAACAGCAGCAACAACAACACTATTCAAAAAAAAAAAAAAAAAAACAAGAAGAGTCAGCAGACAAAGTGGGCGGACTGCGGCCACAGCGGGGCCGAACGGCGTGGGCGTGGCAAACCGAATGTTGACAGCAACAACAAAAAAAAAAGGAAACGGAAATCAGTTAAACAAATATGTAAAAGTAAATGAAAGCATTAAATGCAAAGTTGCAACTGCACCGGAAGAGGAAGATAAGCGTGTTGAGAGGTGCTCTTCCAATCGATAGTTATCGATTTTAAGTTGTGTTTAGTTAACTGCCACAACAATTGAAAATTTGCTGACAACAGGCAACTTTAGCTTATTCATTCTCAGCTTGCAGCTGGCATCGTTCATAAAGGTATCGAGTATTATTCATAATGAAAATGTCAATCAAATGCAAATTTAGTCGAAACACAAAAAACACAACAAAGCATTGAAACTTAACTAACTTTTGGTCTCTCGTAAACCAAAGAATTCTTATGAATGGAAGTTTTCTTTCGTACTTAAAGAACTTTCAATCCATATCGTTAATTCAACAACCAAATACTGCCTTTGACAACCTTAAATGTATGGAAAATGTTATAAAAATATATCAAAAAAAAATATTATAAATAATAATAGATTCTATATAAAATAATAAGCCAACAAAAATGACTTGATTGTATACAGCTTGATTTTTTGTTATAATAATTTATGTTTCTGTTTAATTTTCCTATAATATGCAAGACCTATAAATGAATGTACTTATATACTAGAAAATGCAGCTATTCAATGGGAGCCAAACGTCAAATACTTAGGGTTAACTTAAATTTGGAAACCACATCAATAAAAAGTTTAATATTACATTACGAACACAATATTCCTTTTCCTCCCGATTGAGTTCGAAAAGCAAACTGTTCCTATTCAGATTTATTCTCCAAGCAAATATATTTAATGGCGCCCAGTATATGCTGATTTAGCCAAATGACATCTAAATAAGCTACAGATTTCCCTAATAAAATCCTTAAAATTATTTATAACCTCCATAATCTAGACTTATTTATATATACACAAAAAATATATATATCTTAAAGTATATTTCCCACACAATAAATTTCATTAGTCATTTCCTATTAGAGTTCACAGTAATTGATTAGATAAGAAAATATATTTATACACATACTATATTTGTATATATATTCAGTCATTTATCTAAACATCATTTGAAATGTAGTTCGAATTTTTCCTGTACTTAAACTTTATTCAATTTAAGTCTAGATAAATCGCATTCTCGAGTATTGGTTCGATTACCAAACGATAAAAAACAGCATTGTTCAACACAGGAAATCGATATCACGTCGATTAAGTTTGATAAATTCAGTTCGAGGCACGTGTTGTGTAAAAAGAGCAAAGTTTGTTTCGACTAAGCTTTAAAGACCAACAGGAATTTAAAGTCGACAGAATTTTCATTGCAGAGCAAACTGAATACAAATCGTGGCCAAGTTCAAAATGGCTGCTCAAGGGTTAAGCTCAAGGACCAAGCTGTGTGGGTAAGTGGCGACCGTTAAGCGCTGGCTGATCCTCAGTACAATTGTGCCACCAATCCGCAGAGCTTGCAACGCAGCGCCGAATGCGAGCCACATGCGGCACGCGGCCCTTTGCGAACTGGGTGGCAACGCCAGCAGCTGGCAAATGGACGATGGGTGAGCTTTCTTTAAATTGGAAAGAAAGACGCCTTTGCGGTTTCTTATGTACTTAGTGTGTTTACTTTGGCCAGGCCTGCTCTGAAGGCTGCTGACAACAAGGAGCAGCTCGAAGAGGATGCCAGCTCAGACGTGAGCCTCGCGAGTGTTGCGAGCGCTTGCAGCGAGCCCGAGTTGCGCGATCTGAGCCTGCCGAGTGACCTCGAGGATGGGCGGCGCTGCTGCGATGGCGACGAGGGCGACGTGGACGTGGACGAACCGGTCGAAGCGGGCGCGAGACCGATCTCGATTGATCTGAGCGCTCTGTGGACCGACTGGCCTCTGGTGCGAAACATTCTGGTGCTCTACGAGAAGCGGCTGGACGAACTTGTGCGCCTGTGGGATCTGCTGCAGGCGGTCGTCCTGCTGATCGGCAGTCGCGATCCGCAGCTGACTTGTCCACGCCCGTTTGCCCTGCAGCTGCCACCAGCCTTCACCCCGGAGAAGTTCTGGGCCGAGTCTCCCATTATCCAGAGCGTCTTGGATCCCGACCACAAGCTCAGCTGGCCCGCGTTCCAGCTGCAAATGAAGGAGTTTATTCTCGTTGCCGCACTCTTCGCCGAGCCGATTCACCATGAACTATTTGCCCCCAATTTATTTTAGTTATTTAAGTCTTTTATTTTACTCAATATTTTTATATAGTACATACTTTTTTTTTTTTTTTTGTATTAATTTATTTCTTTTACAACACCTTTTTGGTTGGTCAAGAATTATTTTAAGGTTTTTTTTCTAAATAATATTCATATTAAAAAAATTATACGACAGACACATTAAGTGATTTATATATATTTTTTATATTTCTACTTATTTGTAATTGATAGAGACGAACGGTTTAAACGACTTAAATCATTCGGCATTCACTAAATTTGAACTTCAACTGCGGTTTTATGTACTCTGCGAATTTATTAACAAGGATTAAAATAAAATATGGAATTCAATAATATGTTTTTCGCCTGTTTGACTTGTCCTCCGTAGTGGGCGTGCCAGCAATGGGTGGCAAGCATAATAAATGTTTATTAATTATATTTATAAACGAGCGGCAATTACGTCGCGTACCATTTGCACGCCTCTATTTATTTATGCCATTAAACATTTCACTTGGATTCGCCGTGCAAAGCATAAATTCAGCTTTGCATTTTACAATTTTATTATTGAATTTTAATTAATTCAACAAATAGCGCACGCAAAAAACATCTCCACATGCTCTACAGACCCCAAATATGTATCATCCTATGCACTTGTTGGCCAATTTGTAATATGAATTTTTGTCAGTCGAAATCGTTTTCTTTTCTGATTGTTATTCAATTTCTTTTTTATTGCGACATTTTTTTTTTAAATTAAATCAATTGTAAAAATATTGTTATTTTATTTATTAAAATTACACACAATTTAACTGCATTAATATAATTTAAGTCAATAAAAAAAAAAATAGCTAAAAGTAACCTTTCATATGTAAATTAAAAATATTTTATATTTGTGTATTTATGGCAACAAAAAATGTATTTTCTCAAGTTAGCATTCACTAATCAATATATGTATGTATAAATATTAATGGTTATAAATATAATTCCATATAGATTAAGTGAATATTTAATAGTTTAATCAAACAACAAGTTATGCATAAATATTAATTATTGTGTTTTTTTTAATCCTCCAGCAAATCATTTTGTTGTATTAATAATTAACTTATTTAATTCAAGTGTATAGTGTATCTATGCAAATGATATGCCCGCCTACCGCTTTAAGTGGGCGTGCCAGAACAAAATAGCATAAGAACCAAAGTTATAAAAAATGGATGCGATAGAGAGAGAGAGAGAGAGAGAGAGAGAGTGAGGATAATGAGGGAATGTAGGAGAAAGTGCTGTAATTGATATTTATGGCCACGCACAGCGCGATTGCAACTGTAAACATACATATTTGAGAGCATATGGCCAGGGAGTCGCATTGTGGTTGTGTGTGTGCAGCATTTGTATTTACTTTCGCGAGTCCTGTCCAATTAGAGCGCCCGCTGTGCCTCAAGGATATCAGCATGAATGCAATAATTACTGCAGAAATATTTAATCTCGTATCCAATTAAATTAAGAGGCACGATAGCCAATATATGTTAATAAATATTCCATTTTTTTTTCTGCCAATCATTTGATGATTCTCTTTAAAATCATAATTTAAAATGTTTTAATGCACTTTCATTAAAAAGGAATTTTGAGTTTTCTGAAACATTCTTCTGCACAGAAAATATTAAAACAGAATCTTTTCTCACTTTTAAACGATGAGCACTAAGATATGTGACAGATGGACATATGGAATAGATAAAAATAAACATATGAGTTAGACCAAAGAGAGAGTTTTCAATAAAGTTGAGACGAGGAATTTTAAACAATAATGTCTCCATTCGTCCTTTGCAAAATGATACAGCTACTATAAATAAAAGTTTTCAAAGTGTTTAGGCAGCCAACTAATTAATGACAAGGCAGCCAATGCTATTCCAAAAAGTGTTTGGTTGATGATAGTTTATCATCTAAATAATTGTAAAGCTAATAGAAACAAAAATCTCTTGAGTTTGCTTTAAAATGCAAACAATTTTGAAATTTAATTTTACATAATTCAAACACAATTCGAAACGGTAAATCTGCGCTGCGACTGAATGAGCCGTCCAACCAGTTGGCAAGCCGCTCTGAATTAGCAGCAACAGCAGCAGCAGCAGCAGCAGCAACAGCAACAGCAGCAGCTGCAGCAACTTGCCCGTCATTTGCTCATACACTCTAATTAGTTAAGCGAAGCATGGGAAGTGAACACCATTTCGGGGGCGAATGGGCGTGGCTGTGTGGTTGTGCCTGTGTGTTTGTGTGTGTGTGTGTTTGGTGCAGCAGTTGCATCTTTTGTTAGAGCCCTGCCACTCAACGTGTTGCCGGGGCAACAACGCTGGCGCTGTTAAAAAATTTTATGCGATTCTCCATTTATTTGCACAATAATCATGGGAACAACAACAACATAAATAACGGGGAAAATAATGCCCGCTCGACACTGAGATAAGCTGTAACAGAATATATTTGGTCAAAGCCAAAAACTATAAGCGAAAGTCAGTCACATGAGAATTGTGTGGGCGAATTGTTGCAACAACCCGTCGCCAGCTGAACCGTTTACAGGGTAGCGAATAGCGGTAGACGACACTCGATTGCCCAGGCACGCTGCCTGGTACGGTTATATTTCAAAACTATGGCACAGCCTGCCTGCCGCCTGCCGCTTGCTGCCTGCTGCCTGCTGCTGGCTCGCGGTGGAGCGTGGAGTGGACGGTGGCAGAAGAATGAAAAAGGGAAAAAGGGGATTGGGTGATTCTGGCTGTTTGTTGGTTGGAAATTGGATGCATGGGCATCTGCGTATCTGTATCTTTCCAACGGTAATTAAATTGCAGCTGCCTTTTGTTGCCGCCTCGGGCTCGGGTGCTGCCGTTGCGCATGAATCAAGCGCCTAAAAATGGGAAATGCATTTTTTGCTGCCTCCGGCAAAGCTCCCAGCTGCCGCTATTGTGTGCGTGTGGGTGTGTGCTGGGCGAATGGCCAAGCTGCAGAGTTTTTGACAATGCAAATCGAATTTGTAGTGGCCAATTTTACACAAAAGCAACGAGGCAGACACAGAGAATGAGATAGAGAGAGAAAGAGAGAGAAAGAGAGAGAGAGAGAGAGGGAGTTACTGTTATGTGTGCCTATTTCTTAAATTCATTTTAAACAATGGCTTAGGCTTAGGCAATGACAATGGCCCTTGACAATGTTTGAAGGTACGTGGCAGACACATTTCGAACACTTCACAGTGTTTGTCTACACGAATTGCATTCGAGAATTGAGAACTAATGGCCACCGCTGGCTGGTCAGCAGTCAAATCAGTCATTTGAATGAATTATGAGCGTTGACTTGAGCAACTAAAAACAGCTGGACGCATGAAACAATGGACTTAATATGCCCAACAGTGGCAAATTATCAAAGCAGGCACACCAAGCAAACCAGGGACGAAGTTCAGCATTCAGATAATCTGAGGCAGCGACAACGGGTGGGCGGCAGATGATTTTGTGGGCGAGGCCGGCAGCCACAGCTACTTAGAATGGCCGCAAGCTGTTGACAGCAGTTGACCAACTGCGAAACCAGCAGCTGACTGCTGGCGCAGGGGTCGGTTGGGGGTAGCAAGTTGGTTTGTGTGCTGGGGCCTGGACTTGGACTTGGGCTTGGGCGTGGGCGTGGGCGTGGGCATGCCAGGAGTCTGCTTGACTTGATCGGGCTGGAAGCCAACGAGTGTTAAGCATTTTAATTGCTGGCATTAATTCAGACATGGCCGAGACACTTGATGCTGCAGAGTTGCTGCTGCTTTTTGCCAATGCACCTGGCAGCATTTCGGCAAAATGAGAAACATGCGTAATCAAAAGTGCCTGGGCATAATAAATAATTGGTTTGTAGAGCTGCTGGCTTAACGGTGAAAGCGGCAACAGCAGGATTTGTCTTACTTCGTTGGCATTTAATTAAAACGCATGCAATTTATGCAAAACAATTGGCGGGCATACACTTAAAAGCGTCAGTGTTGCACAGTTCTCAAAGTTCATTTGAACATTTGTTAAACATACTTGCATGAACATACCGTCTACATGCATGTTTGACTCGAGCTTCGATCGCTCTTCTTCAAGCACTGTTCGTGTCGTTTGGCTCGATCAAAACAATCATGCGTGTATCATTGCAGATTGCGACATACTTAGAATATAGAATCTCTCGCGTGTGTATGTTCGATCACAACAAATCCGCAACTCAATCGAACATGCTGTTGGTAAGCGCTGCTTGGTGATTGGCTGATCAAACATGCTCGATCATACTCAATAATTTAAAATCAAGCTTAAATATTAAATAATAAGAAACTCTATAATCTTAAATATATACATACATAGTGTGCATACATATTTTTTGCAATAATAAACAGCGTATAAAGACTTCGGTTTGGCCATAATTTAAGTCCAGAAATTGTCGCAGTTATCATATTAGAACGCAATTACAAAATTACTTTCCAGGGCCTGTTTTGTGCATAATTTAGAGTCAACTTACCAAACACAAGTGTTCGTGTGCGTTTTCATTAATATTGACTAAGGACTGCCACGCCCACAGGTTGCATCGATGCGTTCGCTTGGCATTCAGGATTTATTGTGCATACGACCTGTTGGATGTGCTATTTAAATACGAAATTCAAAGCTGGGCGAGCATTGGGTCGCCGCCAACGGCCGCCAGGTGGCGCCTCCTCCGCCGCCGCCCTTCAGCCGATTAACGTATCTGCCTAAAGGCAGGCAACACGTTGCAACAAAAGCCTTAGAAGCAAAGTTACACAAAGGCGCAACTTTGGCATTCGCTCGGGACGCCAGCTAACAGCACCGCCAGCCTACAAATGCTGAGTTGTCCCCTAGCTGGAAGTGCAAGGCGCCCGATTCCGACTCTTGCTTGGGCCAAGAGAGCTTTTCACAACAAAAAAAAACTTAGAATCGGCTGGTTCGTGCGTCTTTGCCGTCTCGGCGCCGTCGCCAGCGCCTTTCATGCAACTTGACAAACTAAAAATGAAAAAAGTTTCCTCTGCCGTTGTGTTGCAAGCGGCGCCTTTTTCAATATTCTCTTGCCCAGCCCCACCGCAGCCGTCGACGAGCACCAAACAGCCTAAAACGTTGCCGGAAGCCGGGGCTCGACATATTGATTTTGCGGCACCTTCCCCCTCCCCCAACAGTGTGTCTGTGTGTCGAGTTAGTGTCTGTGGGTGTGTGTGTGTGTCTGTGAATAATAAAATTTAAGCTAGCCGATGCCGAAACCGTTAGGTAAAGTTAGGTTGAACCTGCCGGGCAAGGAGCGAACACAAAGGAAAACGGTTCTATTGCAACTAAGATTTTAAACTATTTAATGCGCACAATTAATAAATGAAAAATATTGAAAACCATTTAGAGTATTTAAAATATACTGTTGACTTAAATAAGCATATTTAGGAATATGTGATTAAAGAAATCCTTTAAATACTGAAATGTGCTTTTTATATTATCTTAAAGCTGAGCTGAGGTTGGGGATTGAAAATATACATTTTATTTATTTATATTATTATATTTAATTTATTTTAGCGAAATATAAACAAGTGTATATGCTTTAGCTGAGGTTGAAAGGTGACAAATATAAAAGAAAGCCAAATGTGATTGATTTAAAATCAAGTTTAATGAATTCTACAATTATGACTAAGATTATACCGGATCAAGGTTAACTTTTCCCAGTGGGCCAAATGAATAGGCCCCTACAAATTTGTTGGAATATGTTTCTGACACCGACTGAAGTAATTCATTTTGCAGGAATTGTTCGGAGTTCCTATGAAAACACGCTCGTAATGTTTCTGGGCCATTTGGCAAATGTTGATCGCTGATTGGAGCTGATCGGATTTGTCTTCGTGGCTTGCAAAATTTGGCAGAATTTCTTTTTTTGGCAATCGAGATTTTGCGATCTTTATGCTCTGCTCTGGCTATAAGTCACCAGATGAGATTGATCTTAGATCTACCTCTCCCAGTCTCTCTCTGTCTCTCTCTGTCTCTCTTTTTGCTGCGTGATTGAGGCGGCTGATTTGTTGACCTCTGCGGGGGTCACGCGTCGAAACCCGTTTGGCAGCCCCAGCAACGCTTTATTGGTCCGTTGCGACGCCGATCGGTGTTGGCCAACATTAATTCTGGGCCATGACAGGCCCTAAAAGAAAAAGAGAGAAAAGCACCAAACATTGACAGCTGGAGTTAAGCGGCCAGCGGGTTCAATTCCCCAGCGAATGTTGTGCTGGCGTCTCGCCATTTATGCGTAATTTGCCAATTTACACAAATTCTTTTGGCCGAATTGAATAAGCCAAAAACGCAACCTTTTGCGTGCCTGGGCCACTTGAACGCCCCCGCCTCGCGTTTCTGTTCACGTTCATGTTCACGTTTACGGGTTACGGGTTACGGCTACGGCTACGGTTACGGGTTCACGAGCGCCAGACATCCTTGAACTTGCCACGGCCAGGATATCATGTTCGCATATTTTGTCTGCATTTTATTTATATAAAGTGTAAACCAAGTCGTTGACTTCTCTACTCGCCCAAAACCAACAACTTCGACTTCGGCGTCGACTGCGACGTCGACTGCGGAGCGGGTTATCAATTGTTTTCGCACACAGTCAAAGGGAATTTTGCGTCTACAATTTGGTTAAACGTGCAGCCATCCCAAGATATCGTCCGTGAATAATGTCCGCAAGTAAAAGCCAAATTTAAGAGCGCCTTGAGAGTGTCGCACCTGAGATTTAAATCCGACTTTAAGTTCGGTTTTTACCCAATTTTCATATTCCCATTAAATAAAATAATTAAAAATAAATAAATGTACTTCGTATATAAATGTATATTTATGCATATATTTACATATGTATATTAAATCAATTTATTGCTCTGTGATATTTAATGCTCTGTGTTCTTTTTTATTTTTTTTTTGGTTATTAATTAAAGTTAGGCGGAAATTGAAACAGCATTTAAAATTGTTGTACGCCCATTAAAGGTAACTTTTTTTTGGGTTTAAACTTAACGCATTAAATTTCACTTTACAAACTTGTGTTTTTTCCATGCACATTTAAAAAAAGGTAAAAAAAAATAGCTGAGTATTTCGATATTCAATTGAAAGAACACTTTGAAATAAATTATGAAAAAAATTAATAGAAGTCCACTTAATAATAATAAAAAATATGTACTAATAATAATATTAAAATAATTAGATTATAATGCGTTCAGTTGCAAATTGTTGAATATTTGGATATTGAATTGCACTTTAAAGAACACTTTAAAAAATAAAGATAAGAAAAAATATGAATCGAAAACCACTTAATGATAATAAGTAAGTATTAATAATAATATTGAATAAATAACTTTTTGTCTTTAGTTGGAAAATGTTCAGTATTTGGATATTAAATATCACTTTAAAAATCATTTCAAAATAAAAAAGGGGAAAAAAATCACTAAATGATAATAAATAAGTACTGACAATAATATTAAAAATAAAATTAGATAAAATTGGTGGAGTATTTAGATATTGAATTGCACTAAAAAAAAACACTTTTAAAACAAAAAAATATAATATAAAAATTCGATTGAATTGCGTTCAGCTAAAATCGCTGAGGATTTATAAACATATGTAAAAAATGAAAAATTAATAAAAAAAAAACCACTTAATGATAATAAATAGGTACTTATAATAATATTTAAAAAAAAGAAGCTGCTGCTCGTCTAAAGTTAAGTGGCGGCTGTCGCGAGTTTGCCGCGCAACGCCGGCTAGCGATGTCGATGTCGACGCTGACGCTGACCTTGACGCTGACCCTTGTGGATGTGGCGATGACGACGCTTCTTCTTGGCGCTTCTTCTGACGTGGGGCTGGCGCTGGCGGCGCTTGCTGCTCTGGGCCAGGCCAGTGGCCAGCTGCGACGACGGCGGCGGCGGATCGAGATTGCGCCAGCGCCTGGTGCTGGTGCCGTTGGTGGTGGTCGTCGTGGTGGTGGTGGTGGTGGTGGGCGTGGTAGTGGTGGTCAGCGTCGGGCTGGGCGCCGGCAGCACGATGATGTTGTCGCGCGGCGGCGGCTGCTCCTGCGGCGGAAACAGGCCGCGCCACAGCATAAACTTCTTGAAGAGATCTCGGCCGCTCGACGCCTCGCTCGCACTGCGGCCCATCGACAGCGGCAGGCGGTAGCCTGTGAAAATTCGAAAATGCGAAAATCGGAAAATGGAAATGTGATAAGTTCCAATGAGGCAGCTAATTCGCACCAATGCGTTTTCCCTCAATGTCAGCCAGCAGCAGGACAAGCAACAGCCAGCCTAATGAACTAGTTCCAGTTCCCGGCATGAGCCGAGCGTTAGCTGGCATTGTCAACGTCTTTTGGCTTGCTGTGGCCGTGAAGCGTGTCTTTTATAGAAGCGCTTCAGCAGCGGGATGCAATTAAAAAGTTTCACCCGGAATCTAATTGGCGGCTTGCGTGCAGATGGAAGATGCCTTGACATGGCATCATTAGAAGCTCTGGGGCAGGCCGTCGAGCTGCAGGCACGTAAATCAAGCGGGCGTCTATCTTTGAGTTATTCACACACAGATACATAGAAACACACATAGATACATAGAAGTGAAACTTGTAGGCACAGTAAATCAAATCTAATAAACTCGACAATAAACATGCGCACATAAATCTCGGTAGGCGGCACGAACGAAAAACTGGCAAATCAAGTTGCAGGCCAAACAACTATGCACACACACGCACACACACGCACACACGCACAGCTTGTATCTGTGTGAGATAGAATACTTATGGCCTGGTAAGGCAACAGCCCGAGCGTGTTGTATAAATAAATAAACGAATTTATGTTTTCACAGCCAGCCTCTATCTGCTATACAAACACACACACACACACACACACACACACACACTCATACACACACAGAGCATCTTTTTTTTATGCACATATTTATATTACATGACCACTTTTGCGGCCAAAGGATACGGCGTCCATATGCGGCAGATAGTGTCAGTGTCAGTGTCAGTGCGTGCGGCGCCCGGCAAATAACTTTAACATAATTCACTTAAATCTTTTCGGTTTAATCTTGAAAAGTGTTTCACACACACACACACACGCACACACTCACATCCAACTAAGCGCTCGCAGACAGAAGGACGAACGGACAGACTGATAGGCAGACTGACAGACGGGCTGACAGCGAGCTGCATGTCCTGACAGTCGAGTACATTGTACTCGGAGGCCAACAAAAACACATTCACACATCGCACACACATATCTATATCTGCAACTGTAAATGTAACTGTATCTGTATCTGTATCTGTATCTGCAACTGTATCTGTATCTATGTGTAAGCTGTGCAAGTTTATCGCTTGGCGCCCAAGTCGAAATGTTTTCTTCTCATTTTGCAAAGTGTTGTGTCAACAGACATAAAGACCCGTACAGCCAGCCGTATTGGCCCCCAGCCCCGGGCGGGCTAATTAACAAAACACAGCCAAGTGCACGCAAAATATACTCGAATGCATTCCATGAACTCAATTCGAAGCGATCCTTCAAAGTTAGCCCAAGAAGAAAGTCGAAGCAATTGTGGCAACTGAGCGATTTAATGTAGCAGTAAAATATTTGAATAATATCTTTGTTTAACACTCGTTAAGAGAAACACATTTGAATGAATTTTCTTAAAAGCTAATCGCATTTTGTTATGCTGTCAATTGTTAGACTGAACTTATATACATACAAAGTAAATTGCATAAATAAAAGGCGGAATATCGAACAAAAAAATATAGTTCATCACAGGGTTTAAATCTAAAATGCTGCCTTAAAATAACATAAAGGGAGATATTTTCAAAAGCATTTAGAATCATCATCATAGATGTTGTTGTTGTTCGTGTTGTAGTTGTTGTTGTTGTTGTGGTTGCTGTTTGTGATAAAATCCAATTATAAAATTTTCTATTAACTTAAAAGCTTCTTATATTTATTTAATTTGTTATTGTGGCTTGGCTCGTTGATGTGCTTGTCGTATGTATATGTAAATTCAGTTGTTATTAGTTTTCCCCTCGAATGCGTTGGGCGTATTCCAATTCGGCTTGCCAATTATTATTGCTCTTGCTGCTCATGTTGTTGTTGTTGTTGTTGTTGTTGTTGTAGAAACAAACACACACACACACACACACACTCAGTTACATACTTACACACAGAGAGTAGATATGAGTTCTGGCATCCATTAAAGGTCTGCGCCATTCTCATTCTCATTCTCAGCCTCATCCTCATTCTTGGCATCTGCTCAACTCTTCGTCGCCATGGTAGTTTCCCAATTGATTTAGTCGCTTTGGAAAATAGTTGACATATTACTGCCAGACTAAATGTCTGACAGAGTGTCTAACTGTCTAACTGACTGACTGTCTGACATTGCATTTAGCTGCGAATCCATCGTTATTTCCAAGCATATTTTAATATTCTAACCCCCCTCAGCCCCCTACGCATCCATTTGAATTGTAAGCTGATCTTCTCTTCAGCATTTGGCTGCTGGCCTGATTGAATTGTTATGCTAGTAAAATAAATCGATGTGCTTTAAAGTTGCCTTAGGCCCAGTTTCGTATTCGGACTGGCGCTAAATAATTTCGATTGTCCTTCTTGGTTTACACACATCAAGATTAAGTCACAAAGATAATACAGCTAAGGACATGCTCCTTAGCTAATAAGCACTTAATTGATACTTGAATTGTTGTTGCTGTTGGTCTAATTGTGGTTTTTTGGTACTCAGGTAAATATATGTTAAATGGAAATTGCAACTCTCAAGTGGCCAGGCAATAAACAGTTTACAAAGCCCACATTTGATGCCTTGCAGGACCAAAAAATGCATTTACTTGCTTAAATTGAGTTAGTTGATTATTTTTCGCATCTATCAAAAATCACTTTAATAAAAGAAAAAAATTCCTAACAATGCAAAATGTGCGCTTCTTAAATATTTGAAGTAAGTTTCCCTTGGCTAAAAAGTGAGGCCTGGTGGAAAGCTTTTTTCAGCAAGGGGAGGGAAAAACTTAAAACCACAACGCAGGCATAAAAGTGCACTTTGGCAACGCTCTGCAAAAAAGAAAAAAAAAAAAAAATAAAGAAACAAATCAAAAAATGAAAAAAATGAGACTTTGCAAATGTTTTTCCATTTGAAGCGCGGAGCTTTATTTATTTTTTTGTGCATAGATTTCTTATGGCTTGAATCCTGTTCGAAAGGAGTAAAAAGTGCGTAGATATGTTTTTCGCTTGCTCGGAGAAACAAAACATTTTCGACAGTTTAAAACAAACACATTTTCTTTTTGGGATATTGTTTTTGTATTTGCTTGGAAAATAAGTTACATTAAATAGTTGCCAAAAAAAAAAAATACTAACGACTAAGTGGTTGAATGGAGTGTGCGAGTGAGGGCGGCCAAGGTCAGATCGATGGGGCGGATTGGTGGTCAGCTCTTACAGGTACTGCACACGGCGGATGTTCTTGGCGAAGGCCATCAACGGATTGCGCATCGGGTAACGTTCGCCGGCGACGGCGACGCCTTGTCGCTGCCGCAGCCGCTGTCCGAACAGCGGGAAGCGACCGCCGACGCCGACCGTGACGAGCTTCTCAGCGGGCACGCTGACGGCTGGCTCCTCGACGGCTTGCACCTCCGGCTCAGGCTCCACCTCGGGCGTCTGCTGCTCGCTGCCAGGATTCGCCTCGTCCTCGCCCTCGCGCACGGGCAGGGCTTCTGTGTTCGCGTTGGCGTTCGCGTTGGCGGCCAGCTGGCGGAAGACGCGCATGTTGAGGGGCACGTAGCCGACCGCGTTGTTGGCCAGGGTGACAGGCACCAAAGGAACGCCGCCGCCGCCCAAGCCGTTGACACCAGCAAAGTTATTGAGACCGGTAAAGGCGCCCAGGCCAGCGGCAGCATTGCTCAGCGCCAGGCCGCCGCTGTAGAGATCGGCGGCATTCAGATCGATCAGCTCGTAGGGCAGGCCAAGGCCCAGATCCTGGACCTGGCTCTGGATCTGGTTCTGGCCCTGGCGCGTCTCAAAGTACTGCAGGGGCATCAGCGGCATCTGGGACATTTGCGGCGAGCGGTAGAGTCCGGCGCCCACGATGCGGGCGGCGGCGGCGGCGGCTGCCGGCCTGTTCAGCACATTGGTCAGGTTGTTGTTGTTGATGGTGATTGTGGTTATGTTGTGCACGCCGTCCGCGGGCATGCTCGCGTTGGGCGGGAAGAACCCGTCGCGGTGCCGGAAGTGAAAGAAGCGCGGCTCATCGGGCACGCCCAGAAGGCGCACCTGCTGCGCGGCCGGCGTACTCAGCAGCAGTAGCTGCTGCAGCTGCGTCGGCGTCAGCTCCGAATAGTCCAGCTCAGCCAGCGTCGCCTCCGCGGCCGACGCATCCTGCGGCTCCTCCGCAAAGACGCCAGCACCAAGTTGCTTGGCCTGCTGCTGCTGCTGCTGCTGCTGTTGCTGCAACAGTTGCTGCTGGGCGAAGGCGGCACGCTGGCCGGCGGCGAGCGGGCGGCCGATAGGCGCCTCGAAGTATTCGTCATTGGAGTTGAAGGTTGTGTGCCACAGCGGAACGCCGAACACGGCGGACTGGGCGGGTCCTGTGCTGGTGGCCGTTGTCTGGACGCGTCGCTGGCGTCCGACATTGGCCGCCAGGGCTGGACTGCTGGCCAGGGCCAGGCAGGCAACCAGCGTCAGGACGCCTGCCACATTTGTCTGCATTTGCCTCATTTTTGCTATTGAGTGTTCGTTGGCTGCTGTCGGGTTGTTCGGTGAGTTGTGTGTGCTCTGTGCTGGTTTCAGCTTTGCCGAGACGCTTTTATAGTTGGCCAGCAGTTGGGCGGCTGGCTAATGACCGCCATTTATCCGGCAGTTATCGCGAGCGCTTATCAGTTGGCCAGCGCGAGTTGCGAATTTCATCGCGATTGCCGCGCGAACTCATTAATCTCGACGCGCGCGACTTTGGCGCGATCTTAAGCCCAAGAGGCGAACCTGACGCTAATTGCGAATTGCGGATTGCGAATTTTTAGTTGACGCTGCTAATGAGTTGGGCGCTACTTTAAGGCTCAGCCTAAGCTGAGTGTCAGTTTATTGGCTGGGCTCAAATCGCTTTCATTTTGCACAACGCAAATAAATATTTTAGTTGCGCCCACGCCCAGAAACTATTTTCCCTACTCCCCTCTTTCATTTAAGAACCCTTACTCTACTATGTATATCCATGTATGTCTAACTCGCTCACTCTCTCTCTCTCTCTCTCTCTCTCTATCTCTCTCTAACTTTATCTTGCTTTGTTTGTCTTGGCCCAATGTGTCAAAGTCAACTTGGTAAAAAGTTAGGTTTTTATTATTTCGTTGCCTTCATCGTCGGCATCGTTGGCACTTTTTGAACTTGCCACTTGCCACTTGCCGCTGCTGCCGATGCTGCTGCTGCTGCTTCGTCTTCTTCTTCTTGCCGCTCGTCTTTGGAGACGACGAGGCGAGCGAAAATATTAAAACATAGCATACTTTCCGGCGCCGTGCAGAATATGTACGAAAATAGAAATTGGGCAGCGAGTGTTCCCTCGAAATAAGGAAAATATAATGGAAAAACAAGCCGCAGCTGGGCATGCACAACCTTCAAATACGCTGTAAAGGTAAGACTTAAAAATAGCTGCGAATTTATTATATATAAATAGTTGAGAATATAATTAAATATATAGAACTATAAAGTTGAATATTTGAATTAATTATTAAAAATGAAAAAAGTATATATAAAAATAGTTTAACCTTTTTTTTTTATTTTATTTGCCATTTAATAGAGCTGCAAAAATAAACCTTCTTGTGGGGGATCCTTCGAAGGCTACAGTAAAAAACACTAAGCCATAATGCGATTTTACCAGCGGCGCCGACTGCACTTACAACTCGCTGCCCGCGACCACGCCCCCTTACCCTGCTGCGCCCCCCCTTGAGCCCCTGCACTTTGCGCACTTTGCGCTCGCGTTTCTTTTCACTTCTCAAACAGTTTTTTGTCGCAATAAAAATTTAAGTCGATTTTATGGGCACAAAAAGCAAGTGGAAAAGCCCGAAACTCCGTCTCCATCCAGAGTCTTGAGCTGCGAGTCCCGAGTCCTGAGTCCGGAGTCCTGAGCCCTGTTTCTGGAGTCTTGAATCGTAGCATTAACTCTCGAATGCAAAGTGAAGGCAAAAATTACAATTCTCTGGGAAAAAGTTTCATTTCTCTGGCGATTTTGTTGTCTCAACTTGGCATTCATATGCAAGCGAGAGGGCGGTGCGGGGCGTGGCAAGGCGGCCACCGCAGGCGGGATGGGCGGGCGGTGGGGTCGTCAAAAAATTGGAAGGTTTATTTAAATTTCAACTTGTTTCGAAAACGTTTAAAAAGTTTTCGCTACTAACTGACTGCTGATAACACAAAGTATTCCCGGCCCCCTTAGCCCCGCCCCCTCCTTAGTCTTCTTCTTCTTTGAGACGCCTTCGGCGCAAGTTGAAACAACTGGCAAAGTTGATTTGGCTTGGCCTGGCTTGTTGGGCTGTGGAAGGGGGCGTGACAAAATTAGCACAACATATTTTATATACAATTTATTTACTTCATTTTTGCCACACAACAATTTGATTGTGTTTGATTTACTTCGAACTCAGCCCGTTTGCGGCTAAAATAAAAATGAGTCCATAAAACCGAAATGAGACTTAAACAAGGCGAAAGGAATTAGTTCGGCGACTCCGTTTCAAGCCATAGTCAAGGACTATAATTATGGCTAATTTTTTCCTATAAAAAAGGTGACAAGTTGTGAAGTTATGAAGCAAGAGGCGGAAACAGTTAAATGTGGATTGCCCAACTGTAGATACCCTTTAAGAGCTTCCCTTTATTTTTTAAATATCTTAAACAATGTTTGTCTTTTGTTTTATAGTATCATTTTAATTTTTTATTATTACTATTATTATTTATTACTGCAGTTAAATCTAGTTGAATATTAAGCTGAAAATAAATCCTATTATTATTTGATAATTATTTACATGACCTTATATTCACAAATACATTATTTTGTATTATTATTATTATAATTATACATATTATTATTATTATAATTAACCCAAAAAATTAAAAAAAAAATATTATTATTATTATTTTGTTGAATGCATACAAAAAGCTAAATTGTTGTTCGATTATTTATTTTAAAAGTGGATAAAAGTGTATATATGTGGGCAGTGTAAATAAATGTGATAAATCAAGTTTTGATCGAAGTTTATTAAAAAAAAACCTATAAGAAGCTCAAAGTAAGCAGTAAAAAAAGCGATAATCAGTCTTGAATTTCGTTGTTGTTGTTGTTAAAAGTGATTGAATTGAGGGCGGGTCTAGTTGGCCAGTTCGTTGGTCTGTTGGTCTGGCGACGTCTTTTTGGGCTGACAATGTGGCGCTCATTAGTAGCCACTTGGAGCTGGACGAAGACATGAAGCGGTATCTTAATGGCCGAAATGCGGATGGGGGGAGGCGTGGGCGGGGGCGTTGGCGGGGGCTGAAGGAAGCGACGTCTGTCAGCGTCAGCGTCCGGACAAAGTGAGTTGCAACTAATTTCAGTTTAATTTGTGTCAGTTTTTGTCTTAGTGCCGCTTTTCTTTTCACACTCTTGCCAGCGAGCCGAGCCGCGGCGACGTCGTTACTTATTATCCTTTGGCTTTAACGTGCGACGTGTAAATGCTGCTAATGACGTCGTCGTCAGGACACAAAAGGCTCAATGCTTCGTCTGTCTGTCTGTCTGTCTGTCTGACTGTCTGTCTGTCTGTCAGGCAGCGTCTTTAATGACTTCCTTCTTTAATTTAGCGAATTTATTATTTTAATTTGCGCACTTTACGTTTTTCGCGGCAAATTCGCCAGGCGAATTTTCGGTTTCGGTTTCGATTTCGATTTCATAATTAGGGCCTAAGTTGAAGTCATTTTTGGGTTGCCACGGGCAAATTCAAAAAATCCAGCCGAAACCGTCCTCCATCTCCTGCTTCTCCTCCATCTGGTCCCGTTACTTTCGTCAGCAACATAAACCGCTAGCATCCGTGATGTTAATGCGCTTATTTTCATGTTAATTACCAACAGACAAAGCAGCCTCATCAGCGCCATAGTTCGGCCAGCCAAGGACCGCCCGCTGCCGCGAGATGGCGCTTTAGCGCCGGGCCTGGCCTGCGGGCCGGACGACCTGACCTGCTGCTCAGATTTTTGGCAAGCGATTTAAATAATTGACAGATTTTCGCAATTCGCCAAACGCCGTCGGGCGACTCTGTTTATTTGTAAGTGTGTGTGTGTGTGTGTGTGTGTGTGTGTGTGTGTGTGTGTGTGTGTGTGTATGTTTTCCGTCCGCCATCTTGTCTGCCACATGGACGGAGTGTCGACAACACTCTCTGTCCCTTCCTACCATCCACATCTCTCTCTTACTCATTTTCCATTTTGCACTTCTGCTGGGCCGCGCTTTGTTCACAGCGACATTAAACAGTTTTATCTTTATGAGATTATATGTCTGCTGTCCTTTTTCCCTTTCTTCTAAATATCTGCTCGCTGCTCTTTAATGTGTGTGCGTTTGCCAGACGAACTCTTTGCCCGAAGGATTTGTGTTTGACAAAGTTAAATGCACGATTTGCCCAGGCACGCAGCAACAATCGCCTCCATTCCCTGTTCCTTTCCCTCTTCCTTTCCCTTTCCCTCTTCCATTCCCTGCATATGCCCGATTTTGTTTCCGTTCTCTGGCTGCATTGTTGGCTGATCCATTCAATATTGGTTTATTGGCCAGTTAAGCTCTTCACAGCGATTTGCGTTGTTTAACCCGAACGCAGTTGAGGTTTATTGATACACCTGGCCGGAGTCGCTTGCCGTGAATTGGTTCACTAACTGATTTGCCGGCAGTCAACTCAACTAAAAAGATCCAATAAGAAGTATTTACAAATGAATATTCGTTTAAGCTTTTAGGTATTTAGCTGCCTGTGCGTATTTCAGTCTAGTTTGACAACCCTGTCAATCCTATTAACCCATTCAAACCTAGACACCCTAACAGGCGACTAACATAAATGGCAACTGCATTTGTTTATGCATTTTATGGCCCTTACTGCGGCATGGCTATATTTGAGTGGTTGCAGCGGCAGGTGGCCCAACGATAAAAACCGCACACACACACTCGCACACACACAGCAGCAGCAACAACGCACAGTTGTTCAAGGGGAAAACATCTTATAGAGGCGCTGACAATGAGCTCTAGTCCCGCCGTGCAAAAACAATGAGGTGATAAACTTGCAGGCTCAACGCACACAACAACAACAATCGCAGCGACGTCAGCGGCGACGTCAGCAGCGACGTCAGCAGTGACGTCAGCTTCAGCGTCAACGTCAACGTCAACATGGCGCACATTTTGATGGCACCTTGGAGAGAAGAAGTCAGAGCGCAAACCCAAAGTGCAGCAGACGTTGTTGGCCACGGATCTTACATAGCTCTTGGGGGGAAGGGGTGAGGGGCAGGGTGGGTTGAAGGTCGGTGTTGTGGGCATTCGTGTGCATGCAAACAACAAAGGAAAATCAGCAGGCGACTTGCGTTTATTGTTGTTGCTGCCATTGCAAGTTTCCATTCAGCCCCCAGACAGCTGCAAGTGTGTGTGTGTGCGAGTGTGCGAGTGTGTGTGTGTGTGTACAAGTATTTCTTTTTCTGCTCTTTAGCGCTTTTTTGAAGAAAAAAAAATAACGCAGCAAGTTGGTTGACTTTTGAATGACTTTCTGGCGCTCACTGGGGGCTCACTGTAGTTGTTGTTGTTGTTGTTGTTGTTGTTGTTGCTGTCGCCGTTGTATTTGCGCTTGTATTTGTTTTATGTGTTAAGTGCGCTGGGCCCAAGCGCGCGAAGCTCTGGCTTGTAACTGACGCTGATGCTGACAGCGCAGCCCAAAAGCCAAACCCCAAATCCGCAGCACACAGCCCCACAGCTTGCAGCTTGCAACTTGCAACATGAAGCACGCAACACGAAGCACGAAGCACGCAACACGTCGCCCCTGCCGACAAAAAATGTTGCACATAAAAAGTCGCGTCGAATTGAAAATCTAGTTACAATTACTGAGACAAACGGGCCGAGCTCTGAGATCTGTGGTTGGGGTAAGGGAAATGTTCTTCATCTTCTACATAGAATACTAGAACTTAATGTTAATGCATGTCTGGTAATAACAACTAGTTTGTATACTGACTGAGTTCTTGCTTAAAGTTGTTTAGTTTATATGTGAACATGATGTTTATTTGCATTGCTTTCTATTTGTTAATTATATACATTTTAGTTAGGTTACCATGACAGAATTGTTCTGCATTATATTTCAATCCAAAAAGTATGCTTTATGTTGTCCCATGAATTTAATTAAATTATGGTCTTATACAAAGCGTGTGTGAAACCTCATTGTGTGCGTTTTACATTTACTAAATAAACGAACAAACTGCAAATGGGAATAGACTCAAACAGAAATCTAAATTGGTCAGAGAGCATTTGCACCAGAAACTAATAAGCTTATGTATGTGGATAAAAGAATACCATTGTTTTATAATACATACATACATAAAAAATATTTAGCAAATCTTTAAACTTTTTTCTATATATTTGATTGTTTAATAATTCAGTTTCAACTCTTTTGTGCTCACATTAAAATTGTCACTCATTATAATATCCAATCCAAAAACTACAAAAGAAAATCCTTGGCCCATCAATATGAGTTAAATAATTAAAATTTAAGTTGTTATCTTTCGTAATTAAGTTCGTTCTATAAATTGTTTATATTTGTTGAATGTATAACTGGTAAGAAGATTAATAATAATAATAAAAAAATAAATAAATATAATGTGAGTGTGAAACTATTTTTGTTTAAAATGAAAATAGACTCAAATGAAATAAAATATGATTATTGATTGGCCAGAAAGCACTTACAACAGAATCGTGTGGGCATTTACATACATGCATATAAAGAATAAAAGAATTATTTATATATAATATTTAGCAACATTTTTAAACTTTTCCCTATACATTTGCTTGTTGAATATTTCACGCTGAATTCTTTTGAGATTTAATTGATAATTATTATATATTTCAAATCAAAAACTACCAAAAAAACTACATTTGATTTTTCTTTAAATCCACTTCATAATAGATTCTTTAACCCAAAAAATAATAAAATAACAAAATTCAAAACTAGTTCTTAATCGAAAATATTGTTGCATAAAATTTCGCTGAGTGTATTCATTTCTGTATAGCACTCACTGCTTTTAAAGGTTATTCTTTTGGCAGAGTCCCGTTGGTAACAAGCTGCTTTGCCAGGCCACGCCTCAGTACAAAGCCCATTTCAATTTGCCACTCGACGTTGCACAAACATCAGCAACAACAGCAACAACAACAACAACAACAGAAGGAAACAGACTAATGAAAAGACAAAGACAAAGCGAAAGCTTTTCAATTGAAGCTGTTGAAAAAGACGCCGTTTGAGGTTTGGGGTTAACATTTTATTGGTTCGCATTGATGACAATAAATCTGCTGTTTATTCCTCGTCGCCCTCGCGGATGAGTCGCGTTTGCTGCTGCTGCAGGCGACGGCGACGCTGCTGCTGCTGGCGGCGACGCTGCTGCTGGCGACGGCGCTGCTGCTGCTGCTGCTGCTGCTGCTGCCTGTTGGCCGGACGACGCTGCCCGTTGCCGCGACGCTGCTGATTGGGACGACGGCGACGCACCTGTTGAACGCGACGATTGCCGTTGCGATTACCGTTACCGTTACCGTTGCCGTTGCCGTTGCCGTTGCCGTTACCGCTGCCGTTACGTCTGCGAATGATGCGACGGACTCCGTTGCCGTTGTTGTTGCCGCGACGACGCTGCTGCTGAACGCCGGCGCTGGCGGGACGGCGACGCCGACGTCGCTGGGGCTGCCTGTCCTGCTGCTGCCTGGGCGCATTGGCGCCGTTGCCCTCCAGCGACGGCTCGGCGGACTGGGGCTCGTCGGCGGTCGCCGCCTCGGTGGCGTTGAGCGGCTCCGCGTGCAGCGGCTGAATGTCGCCGACCTTGACGCTGGTCACCTGGTCGCAGGGCACGTCGCTGTAGATGACCACGTTGCCATAGTTGCACACAATCTGTTCCTCGCCAGCGTCGCCGCCGTCGCCGTCGCCTTCGCCGGTCTCGTCCGCCTGGCGCGCCTCGATGCGGCCCAAGCCGCGCTTGTCCTCGATCTCGTAAATGTTGCCCGACTTCGTGATGAAGCCCGTCACCTGCAGCGGCTTCGCCTCCTGCGCCTTGGCGCTGAGCTGCGGCTGAGTCTCCGGCTGGACGCTGACGGGCACCAGATGCTTCTGCTTCATGGGCGGCGCATTGATGATCATCAGCGGCTTGGTGGGCTTCGGGTCCGTTTTGGGCGCGCTTGTCGGCTTCACCGTGGAGCTGCTCAGCGGCGCTGCCGTCGGATGCAGTTCGTCGCGTGCTGCTGGAGAACGGGGCGGGACGGATTTTGGTTTGGTTAGCTTTGTTTGTTTGGCGGTTTGGGGCGAGGGGAGATCAAAAAAATTTACCGCTCACCAGTGAGTGGCCACCGGGCAGGGCCAGGGCCAGGGCCAGGACCACGACCAGGACCAGGACGAGCGGATGCTGTGTGAATAACTTCATTGCGTGCTTTGTGTGCGCCAACTGAATCGGGAGTCGCGGCCGGCTGGCACTTATATTAACTTGGCCCGTCCGCCGATCGCTGTATAAATCAACTGGCTAACGGGGCTTTCGGGCCGAAAGCTTTTTGCAGCTAATTTAGCGGCGGCATAAATTGGCCATAGAGTTCAAAGCACGTCTAATGCCGGGTCGACCCATTTACAGCTCAACTTAAAGCAGCTCAACGAGCCTCAATCTTGGCCACTTTCTGCTGCTTTTGGCCAAGAACTGTCGGCTTTCTTTTGCGCACGTTCCAATAGAAGTTCAATGCCTGAACTCTGGCTTCATTAACATTTTTGCGTGTTCCTCTTTTTTATTTAATTTCTTTTCTTTTTTTTTTAGTCATAGTCTTAGCTTCGGATTTCGTTTATGCAAATTAGCGTGTCTCAAAAATCTGCGGGCCAAACGAATCTAATTAACACAGCTCGCAGCGTGAACTGTTGACCAGGTTCACAACGGCCAGATTCCGATTCGAATTCAAATCTCTATTCGTATTTTTAGCTATCTTTCTACCTGTTTGCTAAATTGTTGTCTGTGTAACATCGGCAGGCGCGTTCATCATCACCTATGCTTATTTATTTATTTATTTAATATTATTTTTTGCTGGCTGTAAAACAATTCTAAGACGCAAATCCAATTGAACATCGCCAGTCAGAAACCTGTGCGAGTTTCTCAGACAGACGCAATACACAAAAAATAAATCAATTGTTTTTTCGCAATTTCAGTTCATACAAATTAGCCAATTGGCCAATTAGACGGCATTTTTAAACAGCTCTGTAATCAAGTTTTGTAAAACTGACAAAATTCTATTGCCAACTAATTGGGCGTTTAATTGCTTTGACAGCTTCATTTGCATTACTCAAAAAAATATATATATATATATTATAGCAATATTTATAAATATATATATGCAATTATATCTGAGTTCATATAAAATTTTATTCTAAGAATTGTTTCTATTTTATGCTTTGACAATATATAATAATTATTTTTAATATTTAAATAAATTTAAATAACAATAAGTGAATGCTGTTTTCCAGTTTTCTTTAGGTACTTTTATTTAATTCTATGGTAATTAAAACACAACCAAGCTAACAGCTTATTAATCTGACTTAACCAGCTTTTTTATCATTTGATTTCTACTTTATTTAAAACCAAACCTCTGCTAAGGCACTTAAAAAATAAAGCATAGTTCACATAATTTATGTATATGGGTTGCTTTTATACAGACCTTATTAAATTATAAACATAATCTTGGAATTTTTAATGTTCTTTCCTCATATTGAATATTAATATTAAAGAATAAAGATTTAATAGATTCTTAGTACGTACTTTGTCTATTGGCCATATCAAATTTACTCTTTATTTGATGGGGTCAAGAGGTCAAGCCATGTACAAAATGCCAGCACATGCCCATTTGCTTTTTGGCATTTGAATGGGCAACAAATAATTTTATATTTCAGTGCGAGCATCAAACTTGTTTTCTGAGCTATTCTTTATAAGATTAACGATTTTATGGACTTACACTGCAAAATAAGTCTTTTGAAATACGGCGAGCAATAGATATTCCAATAGGCATGCCAATAAGTTGAGGAGAAGGAGAAGCAAATTGAGCTGTGTGTAAATTATATTTAACAAGATCTAACAAAGATTATTAAGCTCAGTTAAAAAGTGTGAAATCTTATCTGTCAATCAAAGTAATAAGATCTAGTTTAGACTTCGCTTTAGCAGCAATGGAAGCAGAGCTCTAATAATGAAAAATCGTTTCAAATATTTCTAGTTAAAAGCTTACAGCTTGGTTAATAAGCTTTGACCTCCAAATCGCATGATTGGAACCCGGAACCCGATTTATTAGTAGCTTTTTATTTTTTTATATTATTTTTGGACAGCTTAAGTGCCGATTATTTATGCGAGCCCAGACAATGGTTGGCTATAGCCATGTTTTGGCCAAGTCGTGTTTGGCAAATGCCAAAGTTTTACATGCTGACCGACAGATGTTTACATTTAACAAACATTTGTAGTTCGACTTATATCAGCCGCATGCTCTCTATTATTTTTTGATTAGAGCAAGTTGGTATCGGGCTGTGTCTGCTCCGAGTCGGTTGATGTTTGGCCTTCTAATTAGCAGCCTCCCCCAAAAAAAAAAAAAAAAAAAAAAAACAAAAAAAAAAAAAAAAAAAAAAAAAAAAAAAAAAAAAAAAAAAAAAAAAAAAAAAAAAAAAAAAATAGAGAAGAGGAAATAGAAAATCAGTTGAACTATTTTTTAGTTCAGTGCTTGCGCTGCTCCTTTTGGTCCTTCTGCTTGGACTGATAGGAGCGCAGCGCCTGGGAGAGCTCGCGCAGGCTGTCGTTGCCCTGGCGCTTCTGTTTGCGCTCCTGCTGGCGCTTGAGCTCCTTGCACATCTTCTTCAGCTGCTTGCGCTCCTTCTTCGCCGACTTCTGTTCGTGACTATCGTCGTCCTCCTCCGACGAGGAGCTGTCCCGTTTGCGGCGACGACGCAGCTGCTCGCACTTCTCCAGCAGCTCCTTCGCCTCAGCATCCTCATCCTTTGCATCGGGCTTGGCTGTCGTAGTGGTTGTTGTTGTTGTCGATGTGCTTGTTGTTGTTGTTGTTGTTGTTGCTTTTGTTGTCGACTCCTCCGACTTGGGCTTGGCCGTGCTCGTCGTCGTTGTCGTCGAAGAGCTGCTCGAAGCATCCTCCGTCTTGGGCTTGGGCGTTGTTGTGCTTGTACTGGTGGTGGTGCTAGGTGTGGTGCTGGTGGTGGTGCTAGGTGTGGTGCTGGTGGTGCTGGTGCTCGTCGTGGACGTCGAGCTCTCCTCCTTGCCCTGCGGAAGGGCCGTGCCCGACCAGCAGCAGCAGCTGGCCACGATCAGGCAAATCAGCAGCGTTTCCTTCCTCATTTTGTCTATGTTAATTGGCCGACGGCAGTTCAATCGACACTAACCTCCCTTCCGAGCATTGCATTCATTTATATTGACGGCTGCTCGCAGCCACGCCCTCGCGCCCCTCGCCCTCGAGCAAAGCCGTTTGGACTGGTTTTTTATAAAAGTAGACAAAAGTTAACCAACTACGAAATTTATTTGAATTTTGTGTTTATTTACGGGGGATTTTTTTGAAATACCCTACGCGAGAATTGTTGGTGTCCATAAGCAAAGTGTGGAACCCCTAAAGAATATCACGATTTTATAACATTTTTAATCCTAAGAGTTAATTTTATTCAGACAAATATTTGTTGTTGTGTTTGGCTTCAAGTCTTTATCTGAATTTCAATTGCGTAGGAATAAGCTTAAAGCTAAAGTTAGCTTCACTAAAGGAAATATTTGGAAGGAATTATTTAAAAAAATTATAGAAGTATTTATGTAAATTTAAAGTGTTTAAGTTGTAGCTTAAAGCTCGTATTAAATCTTAATTAAGCCTTACTTGAATTAAATTGTTAACATGAATCGCAATTAGTTTTGCTTTACTTAAAATATATAAAGAAATATTTATGTAAATTTAAAGTGCTTGAGTTGTAGCTTAAAGCTCGTATTAAAGCTCCAGTAAGCTTTACTTGAATCGTTTTTATGTTTGAATTGCAATTCGTGTTGTGTCAAATAAAGCTTAAGTTAAGTTAAAGCTAAGGCAAGCTGTACGCTTAATTAGCTGACTTTCAATTGATGTTAATTTGGTTTTAAATAGTTGGACTTACTTTTGACTTCGCTTCCCTTGCCAAATGTCATATGTTTATTAATTTGGCCATAATTGGGCCCGCGAAATCTGTCCGCGTTTGGAGCTGCCGCAAATGCCGCACTTTGCAGCTAATCGGCCTAATAATTTGTTTATACACAAGTGCGAGCGGGTATACACGACTCTGTTTATGCTGTGCGTATTTGCTAGTCCAATTAGCGGGCCGAGTTTTGCGTCACGTTTGCGGGCATTAACTTGTTTGCAATCAAAAGCTGTGAAAAGACGAACGCTTATGTTTTGACCAGATTGGAATATAAGTTAAAATAATTATATGAAAATATGTTTTGCGTGTTTTTTAAATGCTAGTTTGTTATTTGTGGGCGTCAGCTTTGAGTTAACTGTTACGTGTGTTCGTGGCTTCCGTAATGTTGCCACTAATTGTTTATCAATTACGACTGTTAATTGCTTAATGCGACTGCAAAGTGATGCGGCATTAATGCAAATTGCAACATTTTTAACATTTGACAGGCACCGCCGAGCCACCCGGCCAAACCACCGAATGCCGGCCCAAAGACAATGCTTATTTCTCTGCTCTCTGTGCGTATACAAGTAATTGAAATAAAAAGCGAGAAAAAATACAACAAATAATTAAAAAGTGCACGTGTAGAAAGGCGAGCGCAATCCTGATCCCTACAGCAGGAGAAATGAAAGGGAAAGGGATAGGGTGTGGGTGTGGGTGTGGGTGTGAGATAGGGACGAGTCTTAACCCTTCAGCAAGTGCTGCAATTTTAATGAAACGGAGAGAATATGTTAATTGCGTGTGAAACCGCTGCGTCGAGTTGCGACTCGCTTTTTATTTATTATTATAATTCCACTCGCTTTTTATCCCTTTTTTTAATTCGCTTTTTTTCTCTGCGCACATAATACAACAAACGGTGGGGGAGGCAAGGGACTTATCAAAACACTATCCAGATCCGCATTTAGTGGATAGCAGCGTTGAATATATTTAAGCAAAAAAATATAAAATAAAAAAACAGAAAGAAAGAAAAAGTTGAGCTTGCGCGCGTTTCAATTATGTTAATTGGATAAATGAATTGTAAGAATTCACATGCAGCAACAAAGTGGCCCATAAATCCCAGCTGGCACAAGGAGTTGCCAATAGCTAAATTACATAGCGTTAAAATAACGCACAATTATCTGGATAATAGATGCATAGAATAACAACATTCTTTTATGCTCCATCGTAAACATAATAATCGCACGGGGCAAAAGCAAACATTCGTCAGAATTTCAAATATTTTACATATACATATATCATAATTTGGCATGAACAAATGTTTTTTTTTTTTGCTAAACTCACTTATTTATTTATTATTTTTCAATTACAATGCGTTTAAGGCATGCTTAAAGCAAAAGCAAATTTAATTTTCTGTTATTTTAATGCTCTATTTTATGCAAAGTGCATTCGCTTTCGATTGGTTAGCAAAGCTAATCAATAAAAACATTTTTAAAAAATTGCATAATCTGTATAATGTTTTTTTTTGTTTTAGTTATTTTGCTTAATGCAAAGAAATTAATAACAAGGCCGCTTTTAACATGGCCAGAGAGCAGCCTTCAAGGAGTAAGATTCCTTTATGTTTTATAATAGGCAAACGGTTAAACTCAACATAACTTTGCGTTTAAGGAAATGCAAATCCCGATTGAAGCCAGCTGCCATCGACTTGGGTTAAGTGCTAGGCAAAGAATACAAATCATCATCACTAATGAGCCAACTCAACATAAGCAGCGAGCTCCTCAAGGCTGTTGCCTGTTGGCTTGAACAGACTGGTGCCTGCTGCCTGTTGGTTGACATGGCCAAGACATAGCTGGCAGCTCGCCTATCACTATCTCAAGTGCCTGCTGACAAGTGCGTTTTCATTAACGTAATTGTGTTCGAGCGAAACTCGCACATTTGGAAACGGGGCACACATAACGCATACGCCGCGTCGTCCGGCGACCGATGCGCTCGACTACAGCCAGCTGAATGTCCTGGTTCCACCAGGCCATGTGCTAAAAATGCAGCTTCGCGTCGTGTGTGTGCTAAAAACGACAGGCACAGCAACAAAAGGCCGAACGAGCGCTCCCTCAGCGCAGGCGCAGGCAGCGGCAGCGACTGCGACGTCGGCAGTGACTGCGACGTCCGCACACAGTTGTTGCTGCAGCCCAGCCAAAGGCTAACAGCGACTTAACAGCGGGTTAACAGCCATGGGAACAGTTCTCGTGTAAAGTGTGGGTAGGAACTGTTGGGTTCGGTTAATTGCCGGCGGCATGGTATAGGCAGGCAGATAATGTTCAATGCTTAAGTGTAGAGTGCGAGTGCGTGTGCGAGTGTGTGCGTGAGTGTGTGCGTGAGTGTGCGTGCTGCTACTACTTCTTCTCTTCACTGGTATTTTTTGTTTTTGTTTATTTAGTACTTGTGCTGCTGCTCGTTCTTTTTCAGCCGCATGTCCGTATTTTGCGTGTGTTTTGTATATATATTTTTTTATTTATTTTTTTTTTTTGGGTTTTGCAGCAATTTTGCTTTGATGCGTGTGGCATGTTTAACG
The DNA here is from genome assembly GCA_004143845.1 of Drosophila lacertosa. Lineage (NCBI taxonomy): Eukaryota > Metazoa > Arthropoda > Insecta > Diptera > Drosophilidae > Drosophila > Drosophila lacertosa. Next base: position 28,343 of record SCDZ01000401.1, on the reverse strand, counting down.
GCACTTGATGATGCCAGCAGCAGCAGCAGCAGCAGCAGTGGCAGTGGCAGTGGCAGCAACAACAACACCAATAACAATTCCGCTGTGATTTGCGAGACGTCTTCGACGTCAGGTAAAACGCCCAAAAGCAGGCAATGCATTTCAATTGCTCAACGCTCGTTGCACTTCATTAAACTCGACATCAACGGCTGCCAGTGCATTTGCTGCACTGCCTGCCAGTCTGAGTGTCGAAGTGCGCCACGTGACCTTCACACACACTCACACATGCCTGAGCCGTAGAGCCTGCATTGCCTGCACACAGCACACAGCACATCACGTAGCCGTCACGTTGGCAGAGAATTAAAAAAAAAAAACGAAAAGAAAAGAAAAAACGCAATTGTTCAGAAATCTCATGTGTTTGTGAAGCAACTTTTATGTCACATATACTTATATTTATATAAGAAATCGTTAGTAGACAGTCTAAACTTAACGTGGATTTTATTAAATACTTATTTTTATTCAAAACGTTCAGAGAGCAAAATAAAACGAAAAATAAAAACCTAATGCTTAAATACAAACTAAGTTTAATAAGAGTTATGTATATTAAATAAAGCTCTCTTCGATAAGTTTTTAAAACTTTGAGTTTAAACTCAACAAACAAACTGTTTCAAGCAGATATTAATTAAATAAAAATCAATAATAATAACGACAAGTTAATGTTTTTAAGTTAATAGCACTATTTGAAGCAAACTATCTTTGTAAAATTTCTCAAAACCTTGATTCACTTATTGCCTGCCACAACAAAAACTTGTCAAAGGTCAATTGTGAAAACAAAAATAAATAAATAATGAAACTTAATCAATAAACGACTTTGTACAAAGGCGTAAGCCACATATAAATAGCTTCTGGATTTGATAATTTGTGTGGCTTGCACGAAGCTAAACTAAAAGAAAACAAATTTAACCCTTGCTTTTTATTAAGAATGGGATATTCCGATATTTAATTATTGCTAAAATTTGTTAGCAATTTGCTCGAAAATTATATACTTGCATTGTCTGTGTACATTTTTCAGCTGCCCACTCGCAAAACCTTTGCAATCGTCCATTTTAATCAGCACACAAAGTGAGGTCAGCGAAAAATCTAAATAAAAAAGAACAACACAAAAATTGAGGGAATTGAATGTGGTAAGGTGCGCGTTTAAGGCCTGATGAGAGAAAATAGAATAATAAAATTGCTTTGACCTGGAAATATTAACAAACATGTGAGCTGATTTCTATTGTGCCATTACAAATAAAGTAAATCTTGCAGACAGAAATGGAAATTATAAGTTTACCTTTAACAAATAGAATAGACTTAAGATCTGTAATTTGTTTTTAAATAGATTTTTCATGCCCGAACGAATCCTAATGAAGTAAATTATTGCACAGCTTGGTAAACATACATAAATGCGCAAATTTGCCAAATTATTTAGCTTCAGCTTTTTAAGTTTATGCTTGCTGTGATAAGTTAAATACAATTTGAAATGAATTTTCTTTGCACAAATAATTATAGAGGGAAGACTTAAAGGAATTGAAGGCACATCATTCTATCTGTTTTTTGCCCACATTCAATGGATTCACGCGGTGGGCCAAATGATTAGATAATGCAATTTCACTGGCCGTTTTCGGTGTGGTTCTGTGTTAGATTTTTCAGCAGCAAATGTCCATTTTACCTGTCCATTGTTTTGTCACTTGCAACCAGTTCAGCTGGTAAAAGGTGCCACAGAAAAACACAGCAGCAGCAACAACAACAAAATCAAAAGGAAAACTGTAAAAAATTGACCAAACCAACGTTCGCCTTGCCTTGGGTCTGGAGCCAGGCTAGTCCAACTAACACCCACACACACACACACACAGAGAGAGAGAGAGAGAGAGAGAGAGAATGAAAAACACTCAGCTGCAGTGCACTATGGAAAATGTTGGGGATTTCTTGTGGGATTTATCAATAATTATTGCAAGCTCAGCCTTTCGAATCCAAATGTTTATACATTAGATTTAAATATTGGTGAAATTTGTTAACTTAACAGCTGTTGGCTTTTATTCAGTCAGTTCCTTTAAGGTAAGATCTATTTTGCTCAAGAATCTGACAGAATTTGCCAATGGTGCGGCATGTTTTGGCGCTTTGCAGTTATTTGGAGCATACTTATAGGCATTTGACAAAAGTGTGGCTAAGGCGGAGCTGCTATTTCACGGCTGGCTAGCCTCCAATCTTGGCCAACACTGCTCGTCCACCTTAACAGATCGATGTGATGCAACGGGAAGAGGTGGAGGAGGAGGGGGGAAGGGCATGTTTTCAGTTTGGTTTGAAAAGTAATCGAATGTTATAATTTCCATTAAACTGATTTCCCACGACAAATGCAAGGCAAACAAGCCGAGTCAAACCGAACCAAGCCAAACCAACAGACGCTGCAATCTTGATGAGTGTGGTCGCTGGCTACCCCCGGAGCTGCTGTCGAACGGATGTTGGCCGGCTGGCTGGTTGGTTGGTCGTGTCACACTAATGCACTGCGCATCAGCTCAAAGGAATCGAAAGGCAACCGAGGCAACTGGGCAACCGGCAGCCAGTTAATGGCTACATGCATAAAAAGCTGCCCGGCAAAGCAGCAGAGCTCTCAATGGACGTGAACCTGGTCAGGGACTCAACTCAACTCGACTCGAGTCGACTTGACTGGACTTGCCCCAGCATCGCCGCCTCGCCTCTTCTCGCAAATGAAATATAAATTTAATTAAATTCCAAAAGAGCAAGACGCTTTGCCAGCACATACATAAATCAACAGCTCAAAGTGCAGGCCAAGTGTCAACCGTCGCATCGATTGCCAATTGCACGTTGAACGTTGCACTGGCGACCAACGACTAGCGGGCAACGCACATTGCCACATCTTCACATCGTCACATTGCCACATTGCCACATCGCATTGCATACTTTGCGGCAGCGATCAGCTGGGGCCACAAAAGCTGCTCCCCGGGGCACGCAGCAAGTACACAGAGTGTTGATGCTGATGTTGATGCTGCCACGTCTCCCTGCAATCAAAATATCTAAAATCGCTAACGATGCTGTCAATTATGCTCTTTTTTATTGGGCACTTGTCTTTTTGGGACAGCTTTTAGTTCCATGTTTGCTGTCTTAACTAACTTCCATTTAGCCATCCGCAGGATCTACCCACGAGAGTTCTTGCCTAAGCAACATTAGTTAGTTAGTTATTTTTTTAAAGTTTAACTGGTCAAGCTGCCAATAAGGAGGCAAATTTACAAATTGCAAATTTAAACAAAATAAATAAATTCTTTTTACATAAAATCCAACTTTACATTTGACTTTTGGCCTATATAAATATTTCTGTTGCTTTATGATATAAACAAATTTTATGTTTTATTATTAAGTATATCATAAGATCTTTTTTGTGATCTTCACATTGCATGTACTATATTCATGTTAATATAAATTTTTTGTTTAAGTTAGTTTCTGTTGCCTGATTCGGTTATTGCTTAAGTCGTTTTGGCCAAGCCAAGTTGCAGTTACTAACTGGGCACAGCTGTCACCTACGTCTTATGCAAATCACTTGCAATGCCAGCAACAATAACAATAACAATAACAATAACAGTAACAGTAGTGGTAACAGTTACAGTTACGGTTACATTTAGAGTTAGAGTTAACAATAAAACTGGCAGCGGCTACTGCCACAAACACAACTGGCCATAATTTTCACATTTCCGTTACAAATAAAAACCTATTCACTTTGCTAATATGGCCGCAGCGATTCATCCGGTGCCGGCTGCGTTTCGGCTGCAGGTGCTTCAAAACTTGCCGCACGCAATCCAATAATTTGCCCCAAAGCCAAGGCTCGTCGCATACTCTGCCCTTATAACTTGGCCTCTTTGGTTACTGTGCTCAGTTTGGCAATTGCATTTTTAACAAAGCACAATTCTGATTAATTTTATATGAGATAAATTATGGATAATATTAAAAGCATTCAAATCCACATTCTCGTTGTTGACTTGTTTTGTTAACTTAAACACAAACGTTATAAAATCTAAACGTATATATTCACTTATATTAATTAACATTAATTTATTTAACAAATTGCCAATTGATTGCTTAAAAGGCATTCAACTTGAACTTGTTCAGTTGACAGTTTGTTTGCTTCATTTCCAGATGCCAGCAAATCTTTTAAATAACAGTTTAATTAACATTTCAATTGTCAAGAGTGTTGGCTAACACATGCTGAATCAAGTAAATAGCTGGAAACCAATCGAAAATATTTTAATTGAATAACAACTGAATAATTAGCTAAGAAGAAGAGTATGTATTGAATTGGGATGAGGTTTTCTAAGTCATTAAAAGCAATAATCATTTTAATATTTACAGCTATAAATGAATTCTTTCAACTTTAAGTCTGCTGCAGTTAGTGCATGTCTGCAGCGGCTTGTTGGGGCAACTTTTTTGGCTGCGCCCTTCTATGCTATATCTATCGCATTTGTTTAAATGTCAGTTAGCCAGTCAGTCAGTTGGACGTTCGGACACTTAGACGCTTAGACGTTTAGACGTTTAGACGGTTGGTCGCATTTGCAAGTCGTTAAGTGCTTTTGTTGTTCCTCATTGTCGTCATTGCTGCAACTGCAACAGTTTTTGTTGTTGCTGTTGTTGTTGCTGCTGCTGTTTGTTTCGTGTCGCTGGCATTGTCAATGCTTCGACTTCCTTCCGCTTTGGCTAACAAATTTGCGTCGTGCATGCAGGCCAGGCAAACATAATCATCATTATTGCTGCAATCAGCATATTTGGCAGGCTTTAACCGTGCCCTCTCTCTGTCCCCCTCTCGCTCGCTCAGTTCGCCTGCCTGCTCCCATTTTCATTTTGTTCATCCTGCGGGACAAAAAAAAGCGCGCACGGAAATATTGTAAATTTTATGCCTTCGCCCCCGTTTGCCGCCTTCCCGCTGGCACCGGCAACTGCAGTTGCTTTAGTCGCCTTGGTCGCCATAGTTGTGGTTATGCTTAATATCCGTCATTAAAATTGTTGTTTGTGCCGCAACGTGAGCGCTAAGCCGCAGCAGCAGCAGCAACAGTTGCAGCAGCAATTGCAGCAGCAGTTGCAGCAGCAGTTGCAGCAGCAGCTGCTTTCGCAGCAGCAGTAAAAGCTTCCTCCCCCCACCCCACCCGCTTTCAAGTGCGTGGGTGCGAGTTTACCTTGTGGCTGGGTCGCTTAGGCTCATCCTGAATCCCTTTCAATTTCAACCAGCCCAAGCACACACACACACACACACACACATTATGCAAATGTTGTGCAGCTCGTGTGTTTCTATGGCTTTTGCACGATAAGAATCCATTGCGCTGAAATTAATTAGTCAATTTGCATGAAATTTATGTACAAAGCGCGAACAAACGAAACGAATTTTGATGTATTATGCACACATGCCGGAGACAGAGCCCCCTCTCACTTCCCCCTTTCCCCTACCCGCTTCCGTCTTCCTTTTCGCGGGGTCACCAGTCGGGTCAGGTCACCACAAACAGCTGTCAAAGTTGCGCGGGTCAATTAAGTGGCCAACTTGTCGAAGGCGGTCAACAAGTTGGAAAACATTTTCTTTTTCTTTCCCCCCAACACTTTTACCCACCCTGGCATATCGATTTTCTCAACGAAACTGCAGTTGAAATAATTAAATGTTCAAGCCACACGATAAAAGCTGATAACAGGTTTCAAATTTAACTACATAAATATGTAAATAAATAAAAAAGCGTTTTTATATAAATATTTAAAAAATATATAAAATTATATAAATAAAATAAATAAATAAATTTAAAATAAATCGTTAATTCGCTAAGATCCCCTACGTAATTCGTATTTCCCTAACTTTGAACCAGAATAACTCTGTCAAAACCGATTTTTATGTTTGAAAACATTCTCATCATAGTTTGTATGATTTCTTGATTACTTATTTAAATCTTCTTTATTTTTCGGTATTGAAATAAATGGACCCTTTGGTAAATTTAAAAAAAAACAAATTTTTAAATGTAATTTAAAATATATTAGTCTTCTTTAAAATGTAAGACATACAAATTTATGTACATTTAAATAAAAGCACAATTAAGTTAAGTTACTTCGACTTAAATTCTTCTCGTAAATATGTAAATTTTGTAGGGCATTATTTAGTCGTGATTAAGGTACTCCAATTTGTTAGACTTATTTTAAACAACGCAAAAATTACATAAACAAAAGAATGCAACTTAAAAGCGTTTTAAGCCAAAGATGTTTTCATGTCTAAGCTGTAGAAAACACGCTTACTTCTGTTTAATTGAGAGAAAGAAAAACAATTTTTGGATCTTCAGTAGTTCGAATACTGATTCCGGGGATTGTGTATGCTGAAAGTAGATCTGACCTCAGGACAGCAGCTCCCATGCCAAGTTGAGTATATGGGCAGCTCAAATACTTGCTGAGCTGTCTGAATGTTTTTCGATTTGTTTCCAATTTCATAAATAATCAATGCACTTGAAAAAATAATCATGTAATGAGAAGGAGCTAAAAAAAAAAAAAAAACAAAATGGAATATCTTTACTTCTGAATACAATCACCTTACCTTACCAAAGAGTTTTCTTTTAATTGAAATTTAATTTCAATTTCAATTTATTGCACTAATGTTTGCATACTTAAAAAAAAAACAACATAAAAATTGAGGTTTTTTTTAAATGTAAAGTATTGTAAATGGAAACACTTTTATATTTTTTATTTACTTTTAACAACAAGAATTAATCTAAATATATGTAAAATTCTAAAGTGAAAATGAAGTCCAGTTTAAGCTGGCCAAGTTTTCTTCGAGTGTAGACATCGATTTGATTGACTCGTGTTCGGGCAGAGAGTGCACGAAGTAGAAGAAGAGAAAGCAGAAGCAGAATCAAAGTGTGCATTGTGGAAACGGAGCGAACAAAGTGAACTGTATGTAATTCAGCAGCTCGATGTCAACGCAGCAGGCACTGCCAAAATAATTAGGATATATTTTAAAAAATATACAATTGGAACACAATATCGAAGCACAATAACAAACCAAAAAAAATAAAAAAATAAAGAAAGAAGAACGCAACTCCAGCCAAGACGCAAAGTAAGTGCGGCGTGCAGAACAGAGTATTACGTTTATAAAGATACACCCTTTTGCAGGATGGCCATGCACTGGGATGTGAAGTGCGATGGGTGCGCCAAGACGCATCTGGTCCACTACCGTTACAAGTGCCTGCGCTGCGCCAACTACGATCTGTGCGCCATGTGCTACGAGAACAAGGTGGAGACGGGGCGGCACAGCAGCAGCCATCCGTTCCAGTGCCTGCTGGATAGAGCCGCGCGCGAGCTCTTCTTTGCCGGCGAGGAGATACCCGATCTGTGCGCCGACAGCTTTACGTGCCCCTTTTGCGGCAAGATGGGCCACGCCGTCAAGGAGCTGGTGAAGCACGTCCAGGCCAAGCATCGCGGCGACACCACGCCCGTCATCTGTCCACTCTGCATTGCGGTCCCCTCCGCGGACACCGTTCGTATGAACAACCTGGTCAATCACGTCTCCCTTATGCACGGCACGGGCATCCTGCGCATTGGCGGCGGCGCCGGCAGCGTTCAGACGCGCACCACCGGCTTCGATTTGCCGCCGCTTGGACTGGGCCATGTCCACGCGCACGCCCATGGCCATGCTCACGGTCACGGCCATGCTCACGGCCACGGTCACGGTCACGGTCACAGTCACAGCCACAGTCATAGCCATAGTCACAGCCACAGTCACAGTCACAGGTACGGCGAGTCCGCTGGACCTGGGCCGGAGCCGGGACCGGGACCGGGACCGGGGCCGGGGACGATGCAAGGGCCACTGCGCAGCCGCAGCCCACCGCCAGAGACTGGACGCAGCTTCGGCTCGGGCGGCGCACCATGGCCGACGAGCGGCCAGAGCCTGGGCAGCAGCGCATCGCAGGAGGAGGACTTTTATCCGGACTCGTGGCTGCCGGAGCTGAGCTCGCTGAGCGGCAGCATGCACACTATGCGGGATACTGATCTCGATCTGGGCAGTTTGCCCGACCAGCCCCAGCAGCTGCGCCGTGCCACGCCCCTTGCCCTGCTCCACCACGAGCAGCAGCAGCAGCAGAGCCCCTCGGAGGGGCCGCCGCACGCCATCGAAGAGGATTTCAGCGACATTGAGCACGACGAGATCGCTGGCAACGAGCCAAACTCATCCATTTAAAAGCGTCCTGCGTCCTGCGTCCTGCGTCGTGGGTCCATCAACTATCCATCCATCGTCCTTCGCCTTTGACTTTCGTTCCAAATTCATGTTACTGCTGTTTTCGCATCTATTTGTTTTGTTAAGCCACCATCCCCAACCCCAACCCCAACCCCAACCCCAACCCCAACCCCATCCCCATTCCCTGGCCATCCACCCCCTCACCAACCACCCGTAAATAAATAATATGCGTACAAAGAAGGACCTACTTTTAGCTCATATTCTTGTTCTTAATCTTAATCGCGTGGCATTTGTGGGGTTAACTAGAAATAAATACGATATAATTAAATCAATTTTCATAGTTTCCGTCGGCTGCTCTTCATAAATAAAGTTAAGTAATCGAGACAAGAGCAAACAGCTATCTAATAAAAATTCAAAGGGCTTATTTGAACTTATTTTACTGCTGGAAACTAATTACAAAAGTAAACGCCGCATTCAAAGTTTCGAATGCGCATTCCAGTTGCCCTGGGCCCCTTTTTGGCTTTCGTTCGTCCTTAGTCCCGCTTTTCAGTGCTCCAAAGCCTTCGTCGTCGTCGTTGTCTCCTCTGTCCACGTTGGGAGCGAAGTGTTGCAGCCGAATGTCTCCTTTGCTGTAATCGGCTTAGAGGTGAAACCTTTTGTCATTAAAAAAGGATTTCAAGCTTGACAACATTTCCATTTGTTGCGATTTGGCCTCCACTCCACAACAGGGTTGTACTCGGATAGGGATGGGGGCTGGTGGACTGCTGTGTGTTGCTTAGTTAACTTTTGGCTGGCTGCGTCGACGGGTCTTTGATTTTGTTCAAAGAAATTAAGATTCAAAAACCGATAGCGTGTTTGTTACCCAGCCCAATTATAAGCCGCTCCTTCTTCGGGCACCCGCCAACCCCACTCTATTTGGGTGGTGCGGTGGTGCTCTGGGTTAGTCCCTGCAGGTAAACGGACTGCCGTCTGTCAGTGGCAACAAGCATTTCAGATAAATTGCCAATCGAACTAGATAAAATGAGCTGTGTAAATAGTGGAAAGGCAACGATAGGCCACGTTGAGCTCTTCTTCTTCCACTCGTGCTTCCTTTAGCAGCTGCTCCCCCACCACCGAAATGAACCACATCAAATCAAATCAAATCGAATCAAAACAAAACAAAACAAAAGCAAGGCACAACAAGCGACCCACCTGCCCCACAGCCGTCGGGCTTTGATCTGTGCTGCGTGCCAGATATCCGAGCCCAGCCAGGACATGGCCATGGACCACGGATGTGCATAAGGATGGGCATGGGAATGGCCATGGAGCAGCTGCCTGCAGGTCGTTATGGCTAATGAGTATTACGAGACTTGCGGACAGACAAGTAGAACGCGGCAGCCAAAGGGTTAACACCTAGAGATGAGCGCGTGAGTGGATCAGGACTTTAATTCTTCGACTAAAGCTCGGATCAGGACTTCACTTCAATAGCTAAAGCTCAGATATTCAATGAGACCCTTCATCCATCTAATCACTAAATGTGGCGAAGTGAGCGAAGAGCTTAACTGCGATTCGTGAGGATTTGTCGTGTCACGCGCTCAGCTCTGATTGCCGTTGCCACTCTACGCATTGATATGACAATAAAAATGAACGACTTTGGTTTTGGATTTTGCGACTTTGCCTTTATCGCCGGGCACTCGGCCGGGTTCCGCCCTCCTTCGCCCCTTTCCCCTGATTCACTCGAAGAACGCTTGCGCAATTTTTAATCATGGCTCGGCATTGGGGCCGAGCACTTGTTCCAGATGCTTTTCCAGTGGCCACTGTTTGTGCCAGCGACACATAAACATGCATGGCCAGGCTATGTTCGTGAATGTGGAAGGGCGTAGAGGGGCAGATAGGGGAATACAGAGCAGGACCAGTTTATTGTTGCCGTTTGTATGGCTTTTAGTCCTTTATCTTGTTTCTAACTCATTGGATCGCAAAAACGGTCTCGTGTTCACCTTAATTGGGGTAAACATAAGTTCTGATTGCCCGCCAGGGCGGCCGCTTTTGTGTTTAGGACCGGCTTAAGCCATGGCTTCGACTCCTGGCTACAGGACGCATACCAAAGAGTTGCCGGGCGACATTTTGCTGCTTGTCTTATTTTCCTATCGTTTCTTCGTTCGCTCTCGCATTTTTTAGGCTCCTTGTCGCTTGTCGCTTCTCGTAGTTATTTTGCTTTTTTCGGCTGCTTCGTTCTAATTGAACTTGTTCCAGGGCGTCTTCTATCGACAAAAAAAAAGGCAGCAAAAAAAAAGAAAGAGAAAGAAGACAATGCCGGAGCAAAAGTCGCTGGCCAGGAGCCGAAAGTCGAGGACGACATTCAACTCACAACATATCCAATTAGATGGCAGCCAGCTCCAAAAAGGGGTTGTGGGGAGGTGCGTGCCAGCTGGGGTTAGAGGGGTCTGCGGACGTGGCCAACTGAATGGCATTGTTGCCGGCGCAGATCACAAAAGCGAGATAAAAATTGTTGAACGTGTAATTTTTATTTATTGCATACAATTTTTAGAACAAATGACAGACAAAAGGTTTGCCACAGCAAAAGGCAGCCGCTGTCGCTGTCGCAGTCGCTGTCGTTGTCCGGGGTCCAAAAGGGATTGCGAAACAGAAATTTCATTGCCTACATTTGAGCGCGCTTTTCGTAATGTATGCATTTGCCATTGAGCGTATGTGTGTGTGTGTGTGTGTGTGCCTAAGTGTGTGTGTCTGTATGAAAATTAAATTTTCTTCTTCAAAAGCTAAGCGGCGAGCGGACGGAAGCAGCAGCCACAGACCGCATAGGCTGCGGGCCCAACCCCCTCAAAAAGTCGAATTGAAAAAGCGTTTAGGATTTTGTATAACTGTGTGCGTGTCTATAGATGGGTGTGTGTGTGTGTGTGTGTGTCAGTGGGTGAGGGCAACTAAATGATGGGGAAACTATAAAAATTTACATAACAATAATAAAAGCAAAGGCAAAAACGGCGCAAAGCCAAAGAAACGAAAGACATTTATTCATTTCTGTTCTGAAATTAGCATAAAAGTAAACCTCGCACACACACACACACACACACACACACCCATTTACATTGTGTGTGTGTATGTGCGTTAGAGGAGAGGAGTCTGCTTGGGGACGCTGGTTACGCACAATCAAAGCCTCAGCCTCAGCTTCAGTCTCCGTTTGGGCCTTGTGTCGTTTGATAAGCGTGAAAAACGTGCAAATTTTAATAAAAGCAAATGAGCCGCAAAATCATACAAAGCAGCAGCAGCAGCAGCAACAACAACAACAACAACAGCAGCAGCAATATTGACAACAATAGCAGCAACAACAATAAGAAGAAGAAGAAGAAGAAGAAACGTGCGACAGTCAAATCAGAGAAAATATATGCTACAATTTCTGTCTGCTAATGTCTCAACTTTATCACAATGATTGCCCACACACACACACACACACACACACGCTGTAATATATGCCACATATTTTGAGCTTTTTTTGAGCGTTCAGATCGAAACCAGAAGCAAAAATATAAATAATTGTTGAGTGAGTTTCTTTGGTTGCCCACTTAAATAAATTTTTGTGAAATTTGAGGCAGCTTCCGCTAGAGAAACTTTCTTTATAATTATATTTGTAATGATTATTCAATTTTGTCTTATTAGGTTGTTAGTTTGTAAGACAAGTTTAAGCGCAGTCATCGATTAACAGCTCATACGATAGTTAAATAGTTAATAAATATATATTTATACAAATATACTTTATTTTTCCCATACACATAAATATGCCTCGCATATAAAATATACCTTTTGTAAATAAATCGAATTAAATATAAAATCTTTATTGACAAAAGTCTCTAAAAAAACTTGCACACATTTATGTTTGTGTTATCTCAATCTTATTATTATTAATATATATAATAATTCATTTTACAGCTGACTAGGCAAACTTAGTTAAAACATTCATGTGTTCAATAAAATAGCATCTCAACACTTTCAAAACTATTTTTAAAACATGTCCAGTCTGTGTATATTTAAAATGCGATTTAATATTAACATATAATTAGTATTCTATTATTATTTAATTAGATCTAAACTCTATTTGAATGCGGTAATAATTATTTTGTTAACACAGTCTTAAATTACATTCTATAAGCATTCAATGGAATACATTCTGATAAATTTATTTTTTTTTTTGGCTCAAGGCAGTTAACATAAAAAAAATATATATTTATGCAAGCTCTTATAATAATTATGCTTTTCCAAATAGTTATATATAAAAGATACTTACCATATTTAATAAACTTATTAAGACTTTGCTAAAATTAATTTGTTAAAGTCGTCTTAATATTATGTTATTTTTCTGAAAAGTAATATAAACATAAAAATATAAAAAGATGATATTAAAGAATTTAATTAATAACAAAATAAGTGCAAATAAATAGTAATAAGTGAACTGTAGTAGTCAAGAATTTTATACTAAGATTAAAAGATTGAAATTTAGTGGAATTTAGGAAGGTATATAAATATATATATACATATGTATATATGTATAAATAAATAGGCATATTTTAAGTTTCTGAGTACTTTTTAGTTGTATGCTCGCAATTTGTCAATTATATTTTATTTGTTCCCCCAAATTGCATTTGATGGAGCTGCCCAACAGTTTTAGGATCAATTTGGTTTCACGGTTATCCTTGCTGCTGTCCCGTCAAAACCAGCGTCCAGCTCAAAAATATGTTGCATGTGCTTTTTGCCGCTGTCGCTGCTGCTGCGATGTCAAGGGCACGAACTAACCCCGAAGGGGGTCAGATTGGGGCAACTTTTGGTGGCCCCTCAACACGCACCTTTTTTTGTTTATTTATTTTTTGTGTTTTTGTTTTTTTGGTGCTGTTGTTAACCCGCACATGGATCTTAAATTCCGGGCCGCAGTCTCTCTGTGTGCTTTGCGGCAAGCTGTTAAATAGCACTGACACTTGCCCCACGCCCTCTGGCCCCACCCATTTATAAATATTTATATGCTACGTATTGTGCTCTCCCTCTCTCTCTCTCTTTGTCTCGCTCGCTCGCTCTCTTTGTATTTTGGTGTGTGCGCTTTTTTCAGCTGTCCTTCAGCTCATAATCCTTTTTTATTGCAAATGACCACGCTAACTCGATGCTCCACACACACACACACACACATACACACACACACACACACACCGGTAAAGGTGGGGCCAAAAGGGGGCAAAGGATGTGCGTGTGTGTGTGTGTGCGGGTTTTTTCACTTTTGAAGGCAGCTGGACACTTTGCCGGACCGGACGGGGTCGTCAGCTCATAAGGCTCATCAACAAGTTCATTTTACGGTCAATTCATTAAAAAAGTTTTTTCACTTTTTTGACCATTTTTATTACAATATTTAGTTTGTCACATCGTGTCTCTCTGCGTGTGTGTGCGTGAGTGTGTGGGTGTGCGTGTGCGTGTGTGTGTGGGCGTGACCCTCATTTGCTGACATTTAGTGGCAGTTTTCAACAACAATGTCAACGTCCATGCGTCATGCTAAACATTTGCGTTGCCTCAGCGGCAACTTATGCGATTTGTTTTTTTTTTATATTTTTGTTTTTGTTATTGTTATTGTTGGCTTTTTCTCTTGGTCCTTATTTATTTATTTATTTAATTTTCGCCTGTCCCCTTTTTTATGTTTATATTTTTTGTTGTTGCTGTTTTTTTTTCGTTGTGTCGCTGAGTTGGCTTTAATTTTATGATTATTGTTCTCTTTTTGCCTTCATGTTTTTTGTTTGTTTTGCTTATTCTACTCTGCCACGCCCACACGCCTTCATTAGTTTGTTTGTTTGTTTTTTTTTTGTTTTTTTTTTTTTTGTTTTTGTTTTGTGGTTAGCCGCTTTTGTTCATTTCTTAAGTGGCGCTTTATAATGTTGACAGTTTTATTGACGCGCCAAACGTTGCCCATTTTGGGGCATACAACGTGGCCAGCGGCCATTAGGATTGCCATTGGCATTGACAGTTTAATGACATTTTCTGTTTGTTGGCCCAAACTATAGCTCAGCCAAATGTGGCTAACAAGTAAATTTATTAATATGCATAAAATGTAAGTTAAGCTAAGTTTGCTTTAAGACTGCATTCAATTTCTTCTCATGCTTGAAAGAAAGGAATTCTGTGAAAAATGCAATTAGCTTTTATGCTATTGAGCGAACATTGTTCTTGGCTGACGGCTGTCGATAGCTAAACACGTTGTCACATGATACAGTTAACGACTTTCGTTAGCCTCGGCCATTATCCCATGCAAATTGTGCGAACAATGGCGAATTTAAGTTTATTGTTAAGGTAAATGGTGTCTTTATTCAAGCTCAGATTTTATATACAAACTAACATACACTAATTAACACCCTCTCGCTCGCACACCTATTTATATATATATATGTGTGTGTGTGTGTGTGTGTGTGTGTGGAACATGCAACAAGCTCCTTAAGTCTGGTCGAACAATTCTATCTAAATCAATAAATGGTGCGGCATCGCTAAGCCAATGAGTGCCATAAGGCTTACGAAACTTGCAGCAGCAACACTTTTGCCGCAGCAGCAGCAGCAGCAGCAGCAGCAGCACGAACATTATTCGTTTTGATTGCGTTTACTTGCAGTTAAAAGATAAATGCATGGACAGCAACTTGCACTTGGCCATTGAAATCCCAGCGACGCCAGTTGCTTAAAACTTTCCACTCGGCAGCTGCATTGCCACATGGTGGCACCCAGTGGGTTGCATGCTTTTGGCCGTGCCACATGCACAACTTCCACCTTAACGAAGGCGAACTTTAACAAGCGACTAATGTGCGGGGGCGAAGACGCACAGAAGGGGGCGTGGCAGTTGCATGCGGCTGGGGCGTGTCTGTTATCATATGTATGTGCACAAATAGCCAAACTTTGCAGCTTTCCTTCTTGTTGTTGTCGACGTTGTCGTTGTTGTTGTTGTTGTTGTTGCGGGTCGTGCGTGCCTGCATTTTGGGTTCTGTAATAACTTTTTGCCATACTTACATCACCGCAACGCTATAAAATGCTGTTGAATATTTTTCTATTATTAAGGCACCGATATAACCACACAACTCCACTCCACACACACACACACACACACACATATATACAGAGCACCACCTGCAAAGGCAACATTTGATTTTCAGTTGGCGCAAATTTGTTGCCTGAATACCCTGTAGCCATAAAACGAGTGGCCCTTAAAAAAAACGGGTTTACCAAAGTGTGCGAATACAGTACGAATTGACTACTTGCTTACAGGGTAGCTGGCAGTTGGGCACTTCGGGCTGACTCCGTGCTGCTGACTTGTTAATTTTTACGAAAATCCCGCCGACTTCAACGTCGCTGTCGACGACGATTGCCGGATGTTTAGTGCAACTTGCAGGCGCCCAACTTCCAAACTTACACAACTTGGTAATGCCTCGAAAACCGTCCCTCCCCTCCCCTCCCCCCCCCCCTCAACTTCGCCGCCCCTGCCACGCCCACGCAGCACAGCTTTGGCGTTCAACGTTAACTTTTAGTCGACGCTGACGTGTATTATTATTATTTTTAAAATTTTCGTCTCTTCCTATTTTTTTATTTTATTTTTTTTTTTGGTGTGTGCGCAAATTTGTTGCACTTAAGACGGAGGTAAGCTTGGTATATGCATAGCCAAAGGGGCTGTTATGACTATGAGTTACCCATTTACCCAGAACAGATGTCAAATATTACTTTGATTTGATATTAAATGATTAACTCAACCAAAATATAAACATTGAAAAAAGTATGATAAAATTTATTTTGCATTTGATTAAAAGATAAAAATCAGTTTCTTACAATTTAATTGTTAATGGTTTATTTTATTTTAAATTTTTATATTATTGTATGTTTTAAACTATATTAAATATTAATATATATATATTAAATGGTTTTATTTGTGTCATCTATACAATTGTTGATAAGCTTTATAATTATATATTTATACTTAATACTTTGAGCTTTAATTTGTATAAAATGAATATTTACTGAAAGTAGGTTTAGGTTATATTATATAAATATATATTTATTAAATGGTTTTATCTGTAATAATATATTAAAAATATAGATTTACTTTATATATATTTACACTTAATACTTGCAGCTTGAGTTTGTATAAGGTAAACATAAAATGAATATTTATTGAAAGGTTTTACTTGAAACTACTAATTTTTAATTTTTTTTGTTAACATCAAGCAGTCGATATGCCCTTTTATGTACAATTTAAGAAGGGGTATCACAGCGACTGGAGCAACAAAATAAATACAATGAGTTTTATGGCTTTGCCGTGTTGCGAAATTTTATTGGTTGCAGTTCGCGGCAGTTGGTCTGCGAGTTGGCGAAAGTTGCAGTTAACGGGCAACGAGTCGGCCAACAAGTCGGCCAACAAGTCGGCCAACAAGCCGGGTTAATAAGTTAAGTAGTCGAAGATAAAGTCCCAGACGAAGCAGAAGTTGAGGCTTGTGTAAAGCTGCTGTGATTGAGACGATTTAGCGACAATCAGCTTTAGCAAAAGTGAGCTTAGCCCATGGCTGCCACCAATCAGCGACATGTGGCATGCGGCATGTGGCAACCTTTGGCCAATCGTTGCACAAATTTCACTTTGCAGCACGTTCGTGCCGCACGCAAACTACCAAATGGCAGCGGCAACAAAAATGTTATGCCCCTCATTTATTTTATGCAGTTTGCAGCTGCATTCAGTCAAGGAGTAAAAGTGGGCGGTTTGGAATATAGCTACCTGGTGCTATCTGGCTGGCTGAAGGGTATAAATTACAAAAGAACTCGCCTTGTCAGACGAGCTGTCGCCAACATTGTGGCTTCCACTTAAGGATCAGCAGCAAAGGGGCAACATGGATTGGTAGCCAAAATCAAACATGGCTGGTAATTATAAGCCTGTCACCATCAATGTCCAGCCAGGAATGCTGCTGTCTAGCTGAACTCATTTGTTTGCGATGCCGATGATGACTTGCTGACTGACTGACTGACTGAGTGACTGACTGATTGACTGACTGACTGACTGGGCGACAGAACGACGCGTTGACTCGTTGCGATGGCCGCGAGCTGAAGTTGATTAATGGGCGACGACGGCAATCGATTCATTTACTTTGCGGTCCAATGTAATGCGACAAAGGCGACGGACTCAAAGGAACATGGCCAAAATATAAAAACAAAAAGCCAAAACCAAAAGCGAATGCAGAAACACAGATACACAACAGATAATAAACACCACCCACAGATAGCAGCAGGAACCAGACCTCAAGCACCTCTCCAAGGCTCTCATATTAAATAAGTAGATTTTGTAATTTACTTATTAATTTGGCCTCCTTGTTAATTTAACACAAATATTTGATTAATTTTGAATCGGTCGGTTTAATTTTAAATAAATGCCCGATACCAAAATTAGTATGGAAATTACATCTAAACATGTTTCTGAGGGGTTTATTTTTTTGTCAAAAATTATGCGAAAAACGGGAACAGATTTGAACATAAAATTATAAGCAATGAATATAATCTTAAATACTATTTTTTGTTTACTAGTTTAACTAAAATTTGTTACTTACTTTATATTTCTTACCTTACATCGTGCTTTAAATACAGACAGATACTTAGAAAAAATTCAAAAATATGAATCATATTTATATTTGTAAGAAATGTGATGCACATAAAATTTTTTGCATGACGCATATAGATAAATATATACGTAAAAAATAATTGTGCATACACAGTGATGGACAAGATAATAATAATAATGTTATTTCTAACTATAAGGTAAATTTTGACTAAGCTTTGGTAATCTTAGTTAATGTTGAGGCTTGTTTGTCAATATTATTCACAACTTGTTATTGAATAATAGTCAAAGGAACTTTTAAAGCCATAAACCATTTGGCTTGTTGCTAATTTAAAGCACATAGCCGCATTCTCTTGACGAGTATTCTTAATGCAGCTAACATTTGTGCCGAAATATGGCCAAGAGCAGAAACAAAGTAAGTAAAGCACCTTTACTTGCATGCTGAATGTGGTTTCTAATATGATTTCCTCTGCTGTATGCGCCTCTAACTGGGTGTGTGACAAGACATGTTTTGTCCTTGGCCGCTCGTTTGCCACCTGCTGCGAACTTTTCCGTGTACTCGCATTTCCACATTTTACCGCACGCTAATAGGATACTGAGTGTGTGTGTGTGCGAGTGTGTGTGTGTGTGTGTGTGCTGGTAACTTCATGCTGGGATTTCGTTTTAATAAGTTTAATAAGTTTCTTGGCATAATTTGTGGCCAAGACTTGACGGCAAAGTAGCGGCAAACGATACGAAATGTGCTGCATAAGCCAAGACGCAAGGCGCAACAGCCACGCGACGAAGCCGCGTTGCAGCAGCTGCCGTTCTTGTTGCCCCAGCCAACAGCAGCAGCTGCGTCTGCAACAGGTCCCAGCAGCTTCTGTTCCCCACAGCACTCACTCACATGGCGCGCTCACGTTGCCGGCAACGCTGCCGTTGGCTTTGAAATGTGATGCGTACCCGGCCACGGTGCCCGCACACTGGGTCACACACTATTTGTTTTGAATCAAAAAATTAGACATTGATTTTCTTTCAGTCAGTCTGACTGACAAACAAAATATTCACATCAAGATCAGTTGATGTTTTTATTTAAATAATATATAATATTTGTTAACGGGGCAACTTAACCAAATCAGAAATAAGAGTTGATAAATCAATTAAGTTGCTAAGCAAAACATAAAACATATAATTGCATTTTATATTATGATGGATAAGTCAAGCTTCTTCCTCTTCTTGTTTGTTGAGGTCCTGCGCCACTGTGACCAAAGTTGGCGTTTTCTAATTTCAGTGGCCGGAACTGCCGAGAAATTCCAAGCGGCAAATATACTTTGTTCGCATCAGCAGCTCTTTGAAGTCACCCGTCGTCCCGTTTTCCAGCTCGCCATAATTCAATTAAACTGCCAGCCGTAGTCGAAGTCGGAGTTGGAGATGGAATCGGAATCGGAATCGGAATCGGTGCCATCGCCAGAAGACTTTAAAACTTTAAGAGATGGCCTCAATGCGAACGCGTTTGCAGCAGAAGCTGTTTGGGGGGTGTTTGGGGGGTGCATGGAAACAACAATGACATGCATAAACAAGTAACGAACGACGGTAAGAAGGCCATCATCTATAAGCGCCTTTGCCGTTTCGGGGGGCCAGGGCATCGCATTTATGCATATGACCATAGATCTGCTCGGACACATGAACAACAAGGCGCTTATCGGCGCACAGATTAGCTGGATGACGGATGGCATTGCCACAGTCACGGTGCGGCCATTGTTCGAGTCGGGCCCAGGCAATGTAACGGTAAGCCCCATTGTCTGTGCAGGTGAAGTAAGAGGATTGCGGCTCCATTTAACAGCAATAAGGAGTTGCGTAACACAATCGACAATCACTGATTGGTGAACTCAGGGTATGCCGGGGCACACGGCAGCAAATGTTCAACTTGATCTTCATACTTCTTTATGGGCAGAATACACTAATTATTAAATTCAAGTCAGGTGTTTTTGTTGTTCGAACATTAACTTCAAGAATTTGATTAAAAACTGTTTCTCATTTATACATTTTTTTTTATTAAACTTTCCTTTAATTTATTGAATCTTCTCTTTAATAAGTATACAATTCCAATTAGTAAAGATTAACTAACCGATCGTTATACAAAATTATATTGCTACATTTTTTTCATCTATTAAAAGTTTGAATTTTTTCCAAATATTAGATTTCCATTAATTAACTAATTTCTTTACAAAGCATTTAATTATTCTGTTATGATTTGAAACAACTTAACTGAAACTTATAACCTGACTTTCAAATTTATCTTACGCTATTGACTACTACTATTTTAAAAAATTTTTTCAGTTAACTTAATCCAGCCTGCAACTGATATGAAATGAAATAAAATCCTTTATTAAATTTTATGAATTGAGTTTCTGTTTTTGAAGTAAATTCGAATTGAATTCAATTGAAGTTTTAATGTTTGGCTGTTCATAAAATACGATATGCTGTGCTGAGTTGGCTTAATAACGGTCGGGGCGTGGCGGTGGCCAGCAAAATATTTTGACGTTGTGCGAATTTAAATATGTGCGCTGCATACTTTTAGGCGAACAGGACCAACAAGGCGAGCAGCGGTCAGTGCGGGCGCAGGCCTCTGATTAGGCCAGGTGGACGCAGGTGGGCGTGGCTGGAGCGGAACGCAATGCTTTTCACATTTCGCGGTGTCGTTTGGACGTTCTGCTTTTATTGTTGTTGTTGTTGTTGTTGTTGTGATTTTCAAATCAATTGGCAAACAAAACAACAAAAGCGCAAACACAAACACAGTTGCCAACGGGTATGTCCGTGTGAGTGTGTGTGTGTGTGTGTGTGTGAGTGTGAGTTGTTGTGCTCTGGCGGCATTTACTTGGTGCAGTAACATAAATTACCACAGCGGCGACCACAGGCGACCCGCAACTGCAGCGGGGGGGGGGGGGGGGGGGGGGGGGGGGGGGGGGGGGGGGGGGGGGGGGGGGGGGGGGGGGGGGGGGGGGGGCGGGGTCAAATCGGGCCGCAGACGAAGCGTCGCGGCCATTGCAACGTTTGCGGCTTACAAATTATTTACTTAATTGCCAACGAAATGTGTCTAATGAGCCAAATGGCAATGCCAATGAATGAAACAGGCACGGCAAAGGGCACGTGAACGGGAAACGTGAACGGGTAACGGGTAACGTGAACAGGTAACGTGAACGGGCACATCGATGCGTACGGGCCACGAGCGAACGTGACTTTAAAGCCGTGCTCCTCGGCGGCGCCAATCGATGGTCCGCTGCACTTAATGTCTACCTAATGCGGTCGCCATAGGTGTGAAAGTTCTGATAGCAAGTGCTAGACCTTTAGATACCCTATAATGGAAGCTTAAATACTTGTCAAGTGAATTCTGATAAAGTTCAAAGTCTATGTATATTATAATGATTGCAACTATATAAATATGTTTCAAGAATAAATAACATAAATAAATAAATACATTTTTAAAATAAACCTGCCCAAAAGCGTTTTTAATTATTCAAATTTTATAGCTTGAATAGAACAGAGAAAAACAAGTTGAAACATTTTTGTTAGCGAAGTTTAAATACGCTGGTTTTTATTATTTAAAGTAAGCATATTAATCATATTAATATGACATGAAAAATCAAGAAATAAATCCTAAAACTTCTCTACGTTTTGATCTTTATAAATAAGCTAAAGAAAGGAGTTCATATACTCTTATTTAACTGATCAAGAAGAGTTTTTATTAAAATATATGAATTAATACAAATAATAATAAGAGTATGGAATTAATAAGAGTAAGTAATTAAATATCTTAAGTCGAGTTAACCAAAACTTTTCAGCCTGAAAGTTTTAAGAGTATTTGTAGTGCGTTGTAGTGCAGTGAAATGTGTTTGTTGTTTTTGGCCAGATGGAAATAATTTCCGGTAGACAATGAAATGGAAACAGAGGCTGCTGAATCAAGGACGAAGGACATGGAAATTGGTGTGTTTGCATATGTCGCAGTGAGGCGCTTGTGTGTGTGTGTGTGTGTGTGTGTGTGTGTGTGTGCATGTGTGGGCGTGGCATATTGAACATTAGCTAAAACTCAAGTGAGCCGCGACGAATTGAAACAAATGGAATCAAATCGAATCGAATACCCAGCGCACCAAATGCTTTTTATATATGTGTGTGTGCGTCTGTGCGTGCGTGTGTGTGTGTGTGTGTTTGTTTGGGGGGCGCAGCATTTTGCGGCGTGTTTGTGCAGTGACAGCGACAGCGACAAAGTTGATTTATCAGTTTGGTGGCCATTAATCATCACAGCGACAAGTTGGACAGCCAACGGACCAGCTGGGGTCAACAATGTTGGCAACGCCGGCCAACTGGCCAGTAGACAACGCGGCCAACGTGGCCAGCGTGGCCGACTTGGGCGTCGCCATGTCGCTTACGGTTCAGCGCGCCGGCAATTCCTTTGCTTTGTTGCGCCGGCCCAGATAAAGCCGAGGAGCGGCGCTTAAAATACGTATACGACGAGTATTAGCCAAGCGCCGGCTAATAACCCATGCGACAATGTGCTGGCTGGCTTAATATCAGGTGAGTCGAGCCACCATCCACCACCAGCTGCACCACGTGCACCACCGAAAAATGGTGGCCGGCAGCTGGCTTCGATTTGTTTAGCATTAGCCATGCGAACGACTATTTGGGCCAACGGCTAGAAAATTCTTGGCTGCATTTCAATTCACAGCACATAAACCGACAAATCGCCGTTGCCGAAACTTTTGCCGAGCTCTCGAGCACACCCTCTGCTCCTTCTACTCCTTCTGCTCCTTCTGTTCCTTCTGCTGCTTGTGCTCCTTGTGCTCCTTCTGCACCTTATCGAGCTTTGCGCTGCTCCCGGTGCGATTTATCTGAACTGCGCAGGTGACACGCAGTGCAAAATTGCCGGCCATATATATTGGGCCAGTCATTAGAGCGACGGCAGTTGGGGCGATAAATGTTAAACGGCCAAATCGATGGCAACACATGGAGCCCAGTTGGAGCCACAGCTCAGCTCAGTAGCTGCTTTGGGTGCTCTGCTTAAGCCTGAGAGCAAAACGCAAACAAGTGTGTAAAAGACTTGCCGGACAAAGCCTTATCGCAGCTGGGCATACCATAGTCCAGGGTATTGCCAGCTGCTAATACTCTATTATCTTTTCTTTTCATAATAAATCAAATTAAAAATTCTAATTGAATTTTTTATTTATTTATTTATATAAACCAATCAGAGAGCTCAAAATAAATGATATTGTGAACAGCAGTAATTGGCTTCGTTACTTTTAACCGCATAATTATGGGTACTTAAATGTAGATTATAATCATACTTATTTGCTATAATATTTATTGATTTTAATTTATATACATTTATATCTTTAAAAATGCTTTTTTTGTATATAGTATTTGGGTGGCTTTGCAAGACTTTTTATTGAGATATAAGTACAATTTCTCAATCATCTATTTCCGACTTTCAATAAACAGTTGATAAATTAGTTAAGATTTTGAATTGATACTTTTAAAAATATATTAGTAAATAATTGGTTAATATTAATCAAGTATTTAAATAAACATTTTTTTATCTTTAAATTGAAATATTTAATAATAATAAAATATAACTAGTAACATTAAGCTACTTAATTTTATTTTTAAAAAGCTTAAAGCTTATTTATAAAACTTATTTCGAAATTTGATGGAAAAATTCTGGGAAAAAATTGCTTTAAAATTATTTAATTTTGATCTATGGGTAGCAACGTTTAAGTGCATATAAAAATGTTAAAATTCGTAAAATGTATATAGAGTATTTTAAAGATTATGACAGCATTTATTTTTCCCTTATTATTGGGCATTTATTTACTGTTGATATCTTTCATTTAATCGAAATTAAATCAATCGCAGATTAGTTATAGGTTAATATAGCAGACGACAAACCTCTTGACATAGTCGATGTGCCGCGTCGGAAGTCCGGCAGTTGTTCGGGCCAACTTTTGGGCTGTGGTCTCCGTTCTTTGGCTTTGTATTTGTGTTGTGTGCGTACATAAATAGCATATGGCAATAGCTGCGAGTATCGCTATCTCTCCAACTAGATATTGTGTGTAAAGTGTGTGGTGTGCTTGAGTGTGTGTCTGTGTGTGTGTTTATTGTGAGTGTGTATTGTGCGTGTTGTGGCGTTTCGTTGTGTACGCAACGTAGTGCTAAACGCACAAAGCGCAAGGATTGAAGGCAGCAGGGCGGAGGAACTGTGCATACACACACACACACACACAGAGCACTAGAGTGTAGTGTGTGAATAGTTGTATCTGTGTGTACTTAGTGTAATTTCAGCTAATTGCTTAATCAATAAATGTACAAACACACACACACACACACATACAGGGCACACATAGTTCAATTACATTTATGACAGCCACAAAGAGTTTTAGAATTGGTTTAAGGGGAAGTAGGAAGCAGGAAGAAGGAGACGGGCCAGCTTGAGATCAGCTGCAGTTACAAGGCTCAAAACTCAAATTAGTTTTGAGCTTAGAGCGGGCCAAAAGCCAGGCTAATGTGTGGGGCTAAGCCACGCCCTTATTTACGCAGATCCTTGTCAAATCATTTGCTGAGTAACAAGTTTTTGAAGCCGCACTTTCCACCCTGTGGTTGTTGTTGTTGCTGTTGTTGCTGTTGTTGGAAGAGGCCTTTTTTGGCTGGTGTGGCGTTTATTTTTGTCTGCTTCTTCTTCGTTATTTTTTGGTTTTTGTTTTTTGATGATGATGCTGGGCAAGCTTTGGTCAAGCTAAGCCGCTTAAGTTTGCAGTCCGCGTCAAGTTGCTGCTGTCAACGCAGCTTTGGCGCCCAACGTTCCATGTCCAGTTACGGCCCTGGACTTAGATGTCAATTCGGGCGACAATCCCTAGCACCTTCAGTTTAGCAGCGACTGCCTCCCAGTTCCCACCCCTGGTTTCCCCCTCAACCGCACCGAATGCGATCACACAAAAACCCAATTAAAAAGTTTGCATTTTTATGCCCCAACACTAAAAATTGCTACAAAATAACGAGACTTTCAGCCAGATTGGCCCACAGAGTGTGTGGGTGGGGTGGGTAAGGTTGGAAGAAAAAAAATACAAATAAAAAAGAAATGGGACAAGTGAAAAGCGTGCGGAAAACTGTTTGTCAAATAATTTTTCACAGCATTTGCCAAGAAAAGGAACAGGCAGGATGAAGAGGCAAGCTGGAAAAAAAAATGAAATTGTAGGAAATGCTGATACGGCAAGTCAAAAGGCCGTCAGCAAAAGGCGGGTGGGCGTGGCCAGTCGAACGAAACATAAATACGGGAAAATGCGAGTAAATGGAAATGTGACATTTACGCGTTTTGCGAGCTTAGATCGAGTTAAGACCACGGCACGTAGCGACTGAGTTGGGGGTGGGAGTGTGTTAACTTTGAGGAGAGACACACACACACAGACAGACAGAGAGAGAGAGAGAGAGAGAAGAGAAGAGAGACAAACAGTCTGAGTTAACAGCTGTCGCAGCAGCAAACACATTTTGAAGTAACTTTTCGAATTTTAATTATTTCGTTCACAACAACTCCACGCCGCACACCCATCATCTTTGTCAATGTCTGTGGAGCAGCCACGCCCACCCGCCGCCCACCTCTTTTCAGTTTCTCTGTCTCTCTGGCTCTCTATCTGTCTATTGGCTTGCTTTATTTTTACATTTTAATTAAAACGCAATTTGCACTTACTTAGAAAATCATTTCGTTTCGCTGAGTATTTATCTTTTTACTTTTGGCTTTGGCACAGCGCTCTGGTTTCTTATACAGTTTGAATGAATGAGTTGCTGACAGATTGAGTTACTGAGTGGTTGACAGACTGACCAGTGGCCAGTTGCAGCTCATCATTTTCGCTAACCACAAACACAAAAGTCAACTAAGCGAAATTTCAAAATCAAATGCCAAAGTTAGACGGGGTAAACGGGAAAGAGCTGACAACGGGCTCTTGGTCACAAAATAATCACAAAAGCCAACAAATTTTATCGACACAACTTTGCAGCTATTCGAAAATACCACCCAAGGCCGGACCTAATTGTTCGTTTGCCAAAATTATGACAATAGTCAAATGGCCAAATGGCGAACGGATCGAACGGGGCGAACGGGGCGTATGGGTGTTGTTTGAGTGCTGTATTCGGTCTGCATAATTAATATCGAGCAAGTGGCGGACAAGTTCCACAACATCCCATTCCTGAACAGGGTGGCAACCATGTCTGTCTGTCTGTCTGTCTGTCTGTTTGTCTGGTCGTTTGCCTGTTTCGTTGTCGCAGCGAGCATAATAAAATATATTTTATCATTGATCTGTACAACACCAGCGACCAGTGCGCAAACACAAACAGGCCCCGGGGCGAACATGACGCAAAAACGCACCCGAAATGCGTTCCAATTCAAAATGCCAAATAATTTTTTAGCTGGGGCGGCAAAAGGGTGTGACGGGGGGGGTGGCTAATGCTAAAGATAACTACCCCTGAGCAAAGAGCAGGCCTTTGAAATAAGTTTTAAATCTGGTTGCGTAAAGAGAAAAGCACTGAATGAAAAACCAATTGAATAAGCAACGACTGATAAATTTAATTATATAAGACAATTTTCATTTAAAAGTCAATTATTAGCTGTATAATACTTTAGCGGCAAAGACAACAAGTTATTTAAATGACAGAATAAAAATGGAAATGTAAAATATATGTCAGAAATATTGTGGAAATTAAAGTATATAGAAAAATGAATATGAAAATAAATGTTATGATTTCAAACAATAATTAAGTCAAGTTGTCAATAACCAAAAGGGTTGCTTTATATTATTGATAACTATCTTAAAATAATTTAAGAGCCTTAGATTTATTTTATATACTCGTTAAGTATACGCAGCATATTGCATATCACTTTTTAGTAGAGTATATATATAGTATAGTGACTTTAATAAGGTTTCTATTTAAGCATAAGTCGATTTTATACATAGTACTCAGTAAATAGTCGAATCAATATTGAATTAATTTAATTTTTAATACGACATCTAGTTAAAGTCCATAAAGCAAGTTAACTAACTTTTACGTTTGCTGCGCATAGTAACGCCCCGCCTTTGGTTAAGCTTCCCTGGCTACAGGGTATTAAAATATGATTAGGCTTTTGGGCTCGTCGCCAGACAACGTCTGTGCTTCATTTTCGCACCTTTAGTTGCCTGGCCAACAACAAGCTCAGCAGCGAGTGGAAAAGATGCAAAGATGGCAACCGCTTGATTTGGGGATCTGTGGCGCACCACCCGCTGTTGTGGTGCGGCCGAGGCGAACAATTTAATTAAAATATGCATGTGCTGCCCCACGTGAATTGAGTGGTTGAGGTAGTTGCTAGTTGCCCGGCGGTTAGTTGGCGTTACCAACAACAATTGTTGTCGTCAGCAGTTGACAAAAGTGGGCAAGAATCCCAAATTGAAACATTCGCACTGACAGCGGGCACCACCCACCCGCACCACCCGCACCACCCGCTCCACCCGCACCACTCACTCCCAGCAGCTTTTTCAATGTGCCGCTGTTATTGCTGTTGTTGTTGTTGTTGTTCTTGTTGTCACTGCCATAAAACTTCTTGCCACTTGCTCTACATTCCCCCTTGGCAGCCCTTCCCTTCTCCCACATTTTTCCCCTATCTCGCTGGCAGTTTGTTTTTGCGTTTTTAATTTCGCTTTGTGACAATTTTTTGCAATTGTCAACTGTCTCCCAGCTTGCCCCCCCCCCTTCCCCCCCTCCACCCACCTCGTTTTTTCCGTCCTTTTCTTCTCCCTTTTGCCGCAATTCTTTTTCGCGCTGCCATTTGATAAGTTTGACAGCGGCTACTCTACATCTTTGTCTGCTTGCCTCGGTCTCCCTCGCTCTCTCACACTCACTCTCTCTCTCTCTCTCTCTGTCCCTGTTTCACTCTTATGCTTTCGCTTTGTTTTTGAGCTGTCTGTGTGCAAATAAGCAGCGTCAGGGCGTCAAACTGAAAATAAATGAGCCAAAACGTGCGGAGACAAGCTGCGGGTTATACAGCCCCTTGAATGGGCCAGGGGGCGGGCGACGAGTCCTGTGAGGGGCTGTGGATAGCCGGGATACTGTTGCTGAAGTGAAAACAAATTAACTATCTCACGCTGAGTTTTTATGCTGCAGTTGTCCTCGCTGTTACTGAGACAAACAAAGGAGGACGCGAGGACACGTCGAGTCGACGCTGGCAAGCACTTCAAGGCTGCCAGGCTTTAGCCTCAAGCGGAGGCAACTTTGTTGCCTGCGCATACCCTGTAAATGCACCGAACACAGCATTTATGCACCCAAGAGATTTTAAATTGATATTTATATATCTTGCTTTCTCCCTGTCGGATCTCTCTAACAAAAATACAATAATAAAAATAAATAAAATAATAATAATAATAATAAACATAATAATAATAATTAGAGTAATAATAATAATAATAATAATAATAATAATAATAATAATAATAATATTAATAATAATAATAATAATAATAATAATAATAATAATAATAATAATAATAA
>SCDZ01000400.1:0-64857 GCA_004143845.1 Drosophila lacertosa | reverse complement strand
ATATACTACACAAATAAAAAAAATTCAAAACATTCTCTATGTTCTTAGCATTTTTGTTTTAAATAATATCAATGCACATATACTTCCTTCGCTGAGGTATTTTAAAGTTGACTTTCGACTTACCTGAGTGGGGGGTTTTCGTTGGGTTCGTGCTTGGGTTGTGTGAGTTCTTTTTGAGGGTGGCGACGATTTAATACGCGTGGGAAAAACAACAATGATGCCGCGAGAGAAAACTTGATAATACTTGGCTGGCGCTGCTTTTTTGGCTTTTCCTTAAGCCGCGAGAAAGCAACTTTTCCAATGCCGCACGTAGCGCTCATAATTATGTGGATTTTGGAAATTAAGTAAGCGACTGCTAGACAACTTTGGGCATGAAGCCAATGTGATAGCGATTAACGCTCGCACAGATTTATGCACAGCTTGAGCAACAACAGGTGCGGGCAACGGGTCTTCTAGATTCAGCACTTGCCCCCATCCCATCCCCCCGCCAGATTCGCTAATCCTCATCCTCGAGCTCAGTGCAAGGTGCAATTTAAATTCCAAATTTGTTAAACTGTCACAAACGCTGTGAATGCGAAATGAGCACAAGGCTCACAACATGCAAAGCATAATTATATGAGGACGCGAGAAGTGGCAGGAGGAGGCGCTGGGTGGGTGGTTGACATGCTGGAGTTGGCTGCAGGTGGCGCAGGCCAAGGAAATTGCTTCAAACTGGCTTGCCGGAGCTAAACAAACAAGCGGCGTTGAATTACGATGCCGCACGCACGTGGTTGCTACAGCCTGCTGCTGTTGCAGGTGGGTAGCTAGAGGTGTGTGTGTGAGTGTATGTGCGTGTGTGTGTGAGTGTTTATGTGTAGGTCTAAGTGGAGTGTGGTGCCGCCACCCACATGAGTAATAGTAATGCCGTTGCCTCCACTCAAGATGTGTGCCGCTGCCACCAGGCTTATGAATAAATTAAGAAAAGGCCGCCTCGAAAATGGGGCCGCTGGGAGGAAGGGAGGTCGCAATGCGAAAGCGTCGCGAAAATAAAACAGACGAAGCATATAAAAAAAGGCAATTTGAATGCGATTTATGAGCAGCGAGCTCAGGATCAGCTCTTAAAATATCCTGTAGATGTCATGAATTGCTACATAATAATGAAGGGATTAACATTTATTATAGAAAGTATTAAAATCACATTAACCAGTCCATGGCAGAAAAGTTATCTGAGCCTTTTGGGTTTGAGGATCGCAATGTAGTGCAGGGTTGGTATTACTCCTTTGAATCAATATACCCTTTAGTGCCGCTACAGATATTGCAAGTATCAGATATAACCGTAGGGTGTTGCAAGAAGGCAAGCATAGAGATAAGATAAGGCAGCAACTGAAGATAATGCCGTTTAAATAGAATCTGGCAACTGTTGGAACCAGCCCCAGGTCGAACAAACTGCAGGACATAAAGAAAATGTCAGCACTGGGACGCAGCGCGCACAGCAACCTGTACAGGTACATATATGAATGATGACGATGGCCGTGGAGGGGTGCGCCAATTGGGGAGGGGGTGCCACGATGAGCAATTGGTGTAGAGCTGTAGCTCGCACAGGTGATTTACATAGCATATTTAAGTGGAGCACTTTGCTGAACTCGCACACGATACGACACGACACGACACGATATCATCATCATCATCATCGTGGGCCATAACAAATGCTGCACAAAATAAGGAAAGCGAGAAAAAGAACTGCCAGACAGTTTTCAGTTGAAAAGCAGGGAAAGGAAATAAGCTAGGCAAGGACGTTGCAAACATAAAGAACATATTTTGACTAAGATGTATTACAAGCGACAGCATAAGGAGTTTGACATTTTTATTATGTTGCCGCTGGCGACACATTGGCAGGGCAAGAGGGAAATGGTAAACGAAGAACAGCGAACAGAAAGAGAGGGAGTGGGAATGGGAGAGGGGGGGGGGGGGACTGAAAGTGGGTGAAAAAAGTTATTAGTGCGTCAAGATTTAACTTGCAACTTGCAAGTTTCATCAACGTCTGGATTAGCATCAGCTTGCCTCTGAAATGTGTGCAACAAAAAGCGCAAAATGGATTTGCAACTAGCGGCAATTCAGAGGCTGAGAAGTTTTTGATGCGCACATAATTCAATTATTATTGCCCGCAGACCCAAGAAAAGTGATTTGGCCAGCCTGGTAGACCGGCTAGCTGCATGGCTGTAAGGACTGTAAGTCCTGGCAGCGGAACAGAAGAAATACAATTTATTTTAAATAAATATGATTTATTATGTTTGGCATGCCTGCAACGCTTCGCCCCTTGCTCCTCACGTCCCGCTCGCCACACGAAAGGCAATCTACATGAAGGATTACGGAACATGAACGCCAAGTTTGTACAGCACTCAACGGCGACGATACGCAATAGGAACATGAAATTGTCCCCCCTTCCCTCAAGCGCCACTGCGATCCCTACCCTTGCATAAAGCAAATTTGACTTAAGGTACACTTTGCGTTTTATGATGATGACTTAAGAAGATGAAGGAAAGCCAACCAAAAAAAATTTTATATATATATATAAATATATATATATATATAAACCTGCAAGGACTACGCTGCCATCGAAGGGCTTAAATCTCAGGCAAAGGCAAATATCCATCAACAGGTTTGAGTATTGACAAACATGAAAAGAAAGTACACACACATACCATATAAAATTACTATATGATTGAAATTTGATGATTTTGATGGATGGGTTGGAGCATTTAGAACATGAATTGTAAGTGCTTAAGGTCTATGATAAAGGATAAAGTGCGGGCGTGAAAAGCTTATGAAATACTTGTGTGAAGTATATGACATTTCCGTTGGCAATTTAAAAAATATATCACATTTCCTGTGAGTACTTTTTTTAATTGAAATTCCATTACCTGATGTTATGACAGTCATCGTGTATCTGGTAAAAGGAAATTGAAAAAAATTAGACAAACTTGCAATTTTTTCTTTTTTTGCAAGCATATCAAAACAGTATAGTTACTCTGTTGCCAAAATTATGTAGCAGATGTCCTAAAAGGGGCTGAAAGTTTAACATTGAGTCCTGAATAAAAAAACTGCGTGAAGATAAAGTGTTGACAAATATCCTTTGCGCCCTAGGTTGGCAAAAGTGTTTTCTCTTGACTTCTGCCACCAATCGAATTAAGTCTTTGCTGACATGTTTGAGTTCAGATGTTCTTGCAGTTTGACCCTTAACAACTTAAACTTGCAGACTGATATTTATTTAAGGGAAAGTTGTTTCCTTTTTTGTGACAGCTCTCTTGTCCAATTTTCATTAAATATTTAATCATAATAACAAATTATATTATCTACATCACATACACTTGAGAAACAAATTGCGACTACAAGTTAGAGAATTGAAATCACAATGCCATTGACTTGAATTGACATCAAAATAACTATCAATGCCAACAGGCATAGAAATCTGCATAGATAATCCCAAATGGACACGTGTCTCGTGTGCATTTGTTAACATTATTCAAATAACTCTGAATTACATTGCACAGTTGTAATCAACTGTCCGGTCTTTTAGCCTCTCCCAAGAAATTATTCATGTCAGCACAAAATACCATTTAGCAGGATATAAATGTGCACAAAATCTGCAGCAGAAGCAGCAGCAGCAACAAACAAAAACAAGCAAGTTAATGTTGCAGTCACAGCAGCAACCAGTTGAATATGTACCTCATTTATTCACTACAATGCACATAAATTCTAAAAAGCACTTCAACTTAGCATTTAAGCTTGTAACTGTTTTAAAGGGAATTTCAAAGTGAATTAAGAATGTGATATATAAAGTAAGGCCTTCTGGCGTGTAACAGCCAAGTCAAAGGCAGATTTAATAAACACCAGTCATAGGACTCTCTATTTAAATACAATTTTGCATTCAGTTCAATTTAAATTAAAAACAGTTGCTTATTTAACTTTCGTTTTTGACTTGAAGTCTCTAAATTTCAGTAAAGCGTTCAAGTGATAGGAAAACAAATATGTTAAATATGATCTCATTAGTTGGATTAGAAGCAACCTTTGAAAGAGCATCGATGGAGTTTAAGCCCAAGCTGAAAATGCTGCTCACTTAACTCGTTGGATCAGTGCTAATACAAAGCCCAAAATGGCAAACGGTCCGCAACTTAGGCCCAACCTTAAAATGCTCGGTTTATGGTCAATGGCAACGGGCGGGTAAATAGGATATTTATGGACCACAGAAGCGTGTGGACAGTGGGGCTGTGGACCCAGCACGGTCAGCGTGGTTTGTGCGAATAAACACACAAAATACGAGCTTTACTGTAGCATTTCGAGTCGAGCTTTTATGCATAACTAATTGGCTGTCTGTGTCCAGGACCTGACACTGGCCCTGGAACAGCCGTGCGTCCTGGGTGGGTCATGTCTGTGTTGCTGCCAGCGAGATTATAAGCAGCACAGGGACAGGCACAAAACCGAAGCAACATAGTCATGACTGTTCCTGCAGCTGGCGGAGAATTCTGCCCAGTATAAAAGTGCCGGCCGTGCGTGCCGGACGCATTAAAAACGTTGGCGCCTTGAAGCGGATGACTAACGCCGGTAGTTGCCCCACCCCCACCCTCCCAGACTTCGACTCCAGTTAAAGTGCACAATTTGGAACAATGTTGCTTGATGTTGTTGTTGTTGTTTTGTTGCTTGTCATCAGCATCGTTATATTGTTATGGCCATTGTTGTTGACGTCGTTTGTCGCCGCTCGCTTATCCCCTTTGGCCCCTTCCCTTTCCCTTTCCCCTTCCCCTTCCCCTGTCGCGCCTTCCTGTTGTTTGTGTGTTGTCAGCTAATTGAATTTTCAGCATGAAATTTAATTTATCTTTGTTGTTTGTTTGCGCAACAAATGGCCGAAAAAATGCAAATCCAAAAGTGGAAACAAGTTAACAGCATTTCTGTATTTTTTTTTCGTTTTGTGTGCTTCCTATTTTGTAAT
Organism: Drosophila lacertosa; assembly: GCA_004143845.1. Lineage (NCBI taxonomy): Eukaryota > Metazoa > Arthropoda > Insecta > Diptera > Drosophilidae > Drosophila > Drosophila lacertosa. The sequence goes on along the minus strand of SCDZ01000400.1, from coordinate 59,891 downwards.
TTGGCGCAAACTGGCAAATCTGTTTGGCTTAGTTTGTTTATATGTTTTATCACGCAACATAAACAAACACAACATTGTCATTTGCTTTCTTTTTAGCCAACAAAATGAAGTGGACGCTGACGCTGTTAATAATCTGCATGGCATTGGAGCTAGTGAGCTGTAAGCATTATCTCACATTCCCGTTAAATCTACACAAAAAACAAACTCTAATAAACTTACCGAAATTCCAACAGCTGAAACGAATTTGCCGCCCCTTTTTACACAAACCCTCAACAATATTGTGCTCTATGAGAATGTGCCAGTGGGTACAGTGGTCTTTCAACTAGAAGGCTCTGATCCCGAGCAGAGTAATGTTACATTTGGCTCGATTGGCTCTGATCACTTCAGCGTCGATCCATTTTCTGGCAATATAACACTGGTCAAGCCATTGGATCGCGAGGAAACGGATAGCTTGACGTTTCTCGTATCGATCAGAGATCGCGTAGATCCAAACGGTGAATCGGAGCAGGATAATGTGGTGGAGCAGCCCATTACATTTATTATACTCGACGAGAATGATAATCCGCCTGAGTTCCAAAATGTAAGAATAAAATAGATATAATAATAATTCCACTGTAGACTTTAAATAAATGTTTGATTTTAATCTAGACTCCCTATGAAGCCGATGTAAATGAGGATGCAGCTGTGGGAACAACGATTTTTGATAAGATTTTGGTGAAGGATAGGGACACTATAGGTGACAGCCTGGATTTGAAATGCATACACCAGCAACAGAGTCCTGAGGCGTGCAGCAAGTGAGATCAAGACAAGGCACTTCATTATTACCTATGCTTACATAATAAAAAATCCCTTTCCTTCTTGCAGATTCCGTTTGCAGTTGCTGACCCGCGAGGCGACTGTCCTAACAGCCGCCGTGGTGCTCAACGATACCCTTAACTACAACCAACGAATGATTTACCACTTTCAAATCGAGGCTACCGATGGAGTCCACAAGACACTGACGACATTCGAGGCACGCGTTAAGGACGTGCAGGATAAGCCGCCTGTATTCCAGGGTTCACTTTCGACAGTGATCGACGAGGACAGTCCCATTAACGCTCTGGTGCTCACCGTGCACGCTCGTGATGGCGACACAGGAGAGCCCCGAAAAATTGTTTACGATCTGCTCAGCAGTGAGTTAAACCAAATCCTCTCTCACTCTCACTTTTTCTTGACAAACTATCTTTTTTTCTTGCTGCATCCTTTTAGATCCTAATGATTACTTCCTGCTAGACTCACATAGCGGCGAACTGCGTACAGCCAAACCGTTGGACCGTGAGGCGCTGACAGACTCCACAGGCCTTATTTCGTTGGTGATCCGCGCTCGCGAGCTTATCAATGGAGTGCCCAGTGATGATCCGTCGACCAGTGCGACGGCCAGGGCCACTGTGACCATACGCGATGTGAACGACTCGCCACCCACATTCAATAAGAAGGAATACGAGGTTTCGCTGCTGGAGAACACACCGGAGGGAACGCCGCTTGCTCTGGACATGAGTGTCAGCGATGCCGATGTGGGCGTTAACTCGAAGTTTGCGCTGCGTTTGGAAGATGTGTCGGGTGTATTCGATGTTGAGCCCAAGTTGGTCACCGGCTACTCGCAGGTCAATATACGCGTTGCCAATGGCTCTTTGGACTATGAGAATCCAAATCAACGCAAATTTATAGTCTTGGTGATTGCCGAGGAGACGGATACGGAACCCAAACTATCTTCTACGGCCACCATTACCGTTAGCGTGCTGGATGCGAATGACAACAAGCCAAGCTTCGAGCAGGAGAGCTACTCGGCCATTGTCTCCGAGGCAGCTCTGCCGGGGCAGTATATCTCAACGATTACAGCCAAAGATGTGGATTCGGGCAGCTTTGGCGATGCCGGCATACGGTACAGTCTTTCCGGCACCGGTGCCGAGCTCTTTCATGTCAATGAGCAAACGGGCGTGATTACACTGGCCGATTGCCAGCGGCAGCGCAACAGGCGCCGGCGACGTGACCTCCATGAGAATGCGAGTGATGGTCACGCACTCGAAATGCTCTCCATGGAGGCGGACCACAATCTCGACCAGCGACAGATTAACACAGAGCCCACCGTGCAATACACGTTAATCACGCAAGCGCCGTTGCAGTCCGAGGCAGCAGCAACAGCAGCAGTGACAACGGCAGAAGCAACAACAACAACAGCAACAACGATAGCGGCAACGGCAGCGGCAGCTGCTAATGACGACAAAGCCGCCAGCAGCAAGGCGTCGTCGACGTGTCTGGACTATGAAACAGAGACCACGTATTTCTTGTCATACAAGGTGGGTGTGGCAAAAGGTTGACAAACAATGATTTTATTAGCAAGCAATAGGGTCTACCAACAATTTTAAGCACTGTGTGATATATTTCCATTTTGTTTAAAACCATAACATTTTTCTTTTGCTAAAAGTTAATGTTTTATAGAAAAAAGTTAGTGATTCCTGTTGGTAAACAAAAAAGTTCTTTAACTTAAAGCAAAGGTTCAACTTCTTTGGAAATAATGGAAATGTTAAACTTTCTTTGTATAAAAGTTACTTCTTAATTGGTATTAAAAGTTTAAAAAATACACAAGACTTAGGGCAACTGCGCAGAGCAACATTTTCTCTTGTTATTGTAAAGTATAAAATACATTTTTTGCTTAGCCAAAGAAGTTCTTTTAACTAATATTTGTTGACTTTAAAGTTTGTCATAACTTTACATTATTCAATGTAGGTTATAACTTTATAAGTATAAAGTTAAGTCAAGATGTGAATATTGAGCTACCAAAAGATTGCTAGGGTATTTAAATGCTATCATCATAAATAACTCATCAATACATTTAACGCAATCCGACTTTTTCTTCGATTATTATGCAGGCCACCGACGACAATGGACAAGGTCAGACATCTGTGGTCTCCCTACGCATCTCTGTGAGCGATGCCAACGATTCGCCGCCCGTATGCGAGAGTCCCCTGTACCGGGCGAGCGTTGATGAGGGCGCGTTGGTATTTGATTCCCCGTTGGTGGTTAAGGCGCGCGATGCGGACACCATGTCCAGCATTAGCTATCGGATTATAGGCTCGCCACAGATTGAGAGCATCTTTGACATTGACATGCGAAGCGGCCAGATAAGCATTCGGCCCAATGCCAGTCTGGATGTGACCAATCTGAAGAGCGAGCAGCTCATCTTTGTGGTTGAGGCCAACGACGGACTCTTTACGGCCAACTGTGGCGTTAACATAACAGTGCGCGATGTGAACAATCATGTGCCCAGCTTTCTGCACCAGAGCTACAGTGCTGTTGTCGAGGAGAATTCAGAGATTGGCACCAGCGTAGAAAAGCTCCAGGCCACCGATCTGGATACAGGCAAAAATGCCGAGCTGCGCTATCGCATACAGCAGGGCAGCTTCGATGACTTCGGCATTGATGAGCGCACCGGCGAAGTGTTGGTCTCCCGCAAGCTGGACTACGATAGACGCAACACGTATCATCTGCAGGTGCAGGCCGCCGATCTGGGTACGCCCAGTCTCACAGGCACTGCCACGCTGACGATCAATGTGCAGAATAGCAATGATAAGGATCCCTATTTTGTGCCCGCCACACAGCACGCGGAGGTACGTGCGGATGCGCCCACTGGCCACTTGGTCCACACTCTGATTGCGCTGGATCCCGATGTGGCGACGCACAATGCGCTCGAGTTTGCTGCCACCGATGACATAACGGCCATTGACAAGGAGGGCAAGGAGTTGCTGCATAGCGAGCAGTTCAGGGAATACTTTGCCATCACTCGCAATGGTAAAGTCCTGGTCAACCGCCAGCTGGATCGCAATCTCTTTGCTGTGATGCGCATCAATGTGCTCGTGACGGACAGCACGGCGCCCAATGTGCAACAAGGACGCGGCCTGCTCATCATACAGATCATCGATGTGAACAAAATACCACCGGTAAGCTCTATTCTACTTCACAATTTACAGCCACTCTTTATTACTATACGATGGGCCTAAAATGCTCATTTGCTATTTCAAACTCTTCGCTACTTTCGTGATCCAGACTGCCTTCAGACTCCCTGTAGGCCACATGTATTGCCAGCTGATGATGCTTATCCGAGTAGAGATTGCTGTATAAAAAGTAAAGAGGTATTAGAAGCGATCTTTGAAAGGATGACCTGATAACTGAATAAATTGATAATTGTCTTAACCAGCACTTTTCTTTTAAAAAGTTACTCACATCACCGATATATAGCAGGTAGTCTTGATGATCATTTTCCCCAGGAATATCACAAATATGGCAAAAGATTGAGAGTGTAGATACTTTAGACAGGAATAGCCCAAAATCATCTCATATATGTTTAATACCACACTATCGAATATGTGCACAATAATTGTTGGCATTAGCAGTTCCGGCTGAGTATTGGTCAGAATAGGATATCTGCGTTCGGATATGCAGCAGCATGATTAAAAAAAACTCCACAAATTACAAACAGAAATATAAAAAAAGGTTTAAAATATTTATTCTAAAGCGTTTCATATTTTAGCAAATGTTTTTCAAAAAAATTAATCACTTACACAGCAACGATATTGGAAGCTAATCCAATAAAACACATAAAAAAGCGCATTACGATCAGGCTGGATACAAGAAATATGAAAATCTCACGTATCCAGAGCTCTTGCTTGGCCGCGTTGATCACAATTTTCACCTCAAGCAAATCCGAATGCAATCGATGGACATTCAAGGCGGACGCCTTATACAGTATGCCGATGATGTTTATAAAGAGTAGTTTCAGCTTGCCATAGGACATATCTAGCGACATTTCGAGTGTCTGAGAGCAGCTAAATTTCCAAAAAGTATCTGACTCAATTCTCATAAACGACATGTTTTCTCCACCGCTTTCTTCCTTGCCACACAGAGATTCAATGGTCCCTGGAGCGCTGAGCAGCCGGTGATCAAGCTGCAAATGGTCGAGGAGCAACCGGTTGGCACGGTGCTAACCACGCTGCAGGCCAGCGACGAGGACTCCAGCATTGGCGAGATCAATATAACGTACAATGATTACTTTGCAATCAATCACAGCACTGGCGTCATCTACACGACTGCCCGCTTGGACTATGAGGCGGTCAAGGAGGTGAAGTTCATGGCGACTGTCAGCGATACGGGTGTGCCGGCGCTGACAGCGACTGCTGACATTGTCGTCGACATCATCAACCTAAATGACAACGAGCCCCAGTTCACCCAATCTGAATACTACTTCAACATTACGGAGAACTCGCCACGCGGCACCGTTGCCGGCAAGGTGGAGGCTCACGATGGCGATGTGGGCGCCTTTGGCGAATTGACCTACACGCTAATCGGCGAGAACAACAAATACTTTAGCATCGATGCGTACACGGGTAACGTGATGGTCGCCAATGCATCCATCTTGGATCGGGAGCAGCTCAAGGAACTCACACTGTCGGTTGTGGCACAGGACAAGGCGCCGGCCACGGTGCAAAAGTCAGCGACTGCAACGGTGAGTTAACAGATTATGCGTATAGATAGACAGATACATAAATATGTAAAAATATATAGATATAGCTATAACAAACAGAAAATATTTACAGATAATTATACAGTTGTATATAAAGATACAACTGGATATAGACGGACGGAGACAGATACAAACATAAATTAATATATAGATACAGATGAAGATAAAGATACAAATAGGGTTACAGGTACATAAGCATACACATACAGCTACTAACATTGATTGAGATTCAGATAAAGAACTTATTCGGATACACACACAGATACAGATACAGATACAAACGTAGATTCAGATTCAGATAAATAACTCTTTCAGAGAGATACGCAGATACGAATAAATATATATATACAGATAGAATACATATAATATGGCATTTCTTTAGATACACATAAACATTTTGGATGTCAATGATAATGCGCCAGTTTTTGAGCGTTCCGTCTACAACTCGACGGTGTCGGAGAATGCGGCTTATCAGCCTCCAGCTGCACTGCTAAAGGTGGTGGCCACTGATCAGGACGAGGGTCTTTACGGGGATGTGCGCTATATTATAACAGCGGGCAACGAGCTGGCACTGTTTAGGCTGGATGCGCAGTCTGGCATTATCTATCCAGCACAAAGTCTGGCCGGCAAGCATGGTGTGTACAAGCTGTTGATCTCGGCCCGTGACACCCAGGGATCTGGCACCATGGAAAGCACAGCAACGGCAGTTATTACGGTATTGCGCGTCAATCGCCATCGTCCGGAGTTTGTGATTCCGGCTCTGTCGAATGCCACAATTGAAATACCTGGTGACATCGTGCAACCGGACTATTTGCTGCTCACTGTCAAGGCGCTGGATAATGACACCGATGGCAGTGGCAAGATCAGCTATCACCTGCAGGTGAACAATCAAAATATCCAGCAGACGACTGAGTTCAAGATTGACGAAGCCACCGGCGAGCTTCGATCCAGACAGCAGTTAAATCGCAAGAATCGCGCTAAGTAAGTTGATTTGTTAATATTAACTATTAACTATTAACTAAGGTTTTTATTCGTTTTAACTTATTTTCTATGCAGCTACGACATTATTTTGGTTGCTCGCGATGCTGGCAATCCGCCGTTTGAATCGCTGCGTCTGCTTACCGTCAGCATTGTGGATGCGAATGAGAATCGTCCCGAGTTCCCGGACGCTTCCAATCCATACAAGGTGTCGATCAATGAGAACAGCGGTCGTGATGTCAAAATTGGACACATTCAGGCCGCCTCGCGTAGCAAACACAATCGCGACATCTTTTACTATATGCTGTTGGGCAACGAGGACGGCGCCTTTTATGTGGACAAGCTGACTGGCGATATTTACACCAACAAAAGTCTGGATCGCGAAGAGACAGATGCGTATACCTTGTACATATTGGCCAGCATCAAAGCGGACTTGCATATATCCGAAGAGGAACGCGCCTCGTTCTCCATCAAGACGTTGAATCGGGACAATACTGTGGCCAAGGTGGCCATAACCGTGCTGGATGTGAATGATAATGCGCCGGTGTTTGAGAAATCCGCTTACTTTGCAGGCGTCAATGCCAATGCCAAGATGAATGCGGCCATTGCGCTGGTTAATGCCACCGATGCGGATCAGGGCAAAAATGCCAAGATCGAGTATATGATTGTTGCCTCCAATCTGTACAAGTTTGGTGCCACTAAAACAACAGGCTCCATTGTGCCCAGCCCGTTTGCCATATCGCAGGATGGGCGCATCACGGCCAATACCATTATGGCGGAGTACAATCAGGATCGTTTCGAGCTGGAGATTGTAGCACGGGAATTGGAGCAACCGCAACGTTCGGCGAACACCAAAGTAAATGTAAGTTAAAAAAACCACTTAAAATAGTTGTTTAGCGATTAAAACTAATGATATACCTTTCAGATTTGGGTCTTCGATGGCACTCAACTGGTGAGGGTGATTCTATCGCGCCCGCCCGAAGAAGTTTATCAGGAGCAGGAAGAAATTATTGCTGAGCTGCGCAATGCCACACAGCACCGCATCATTGTAGACGAGATTCGTTTTCATCTGGACTCAATTGGACGCATTCGTATGGATTGGTGTGATTTGTATTTCCATGCTGTAGATCCGCAGACACAGCAAATTGCGCCTGTCGATGAGATACTTAAGGCTATTGACAGAAACTATGATGTTCTCAAGGTAACCTCCAAACTAAGCTTCACCAACACAAACAAATTTCTAACAAATATGCTTCTCATTATCCAGGATTACTATGCTGGCTTTGCCATAGAGAACGTCGTACCAGCCTATATAGCCATTGTGCAGGATGAGTTCGATTTGGCCGTTGCTGGACTGGTTGCTCTCGTCATAGTGCTCTTTGTGGGCGTAATTAGTTTCATTGTGCTCTGCTGTTGTCTGAAGCACTGGAATCTCTCGGTGCCAGTTGAGACGCGTCGCAAAGAGGCGCTGATTAAAAAGCAGATTATTGAGGACCTGAATACGACCGAAAATCCATTATGGATAGAACAGTGCGTTTACTTTTATCCCAACCACATGGCACATTTTTAACCAGCTCGTATTTCCTAACAGAAAACTCAAGTTGTACGAGGAGCAGGAGCTTACGATGCAGGTCTTTTCGGAACCCGATCATATATCCAACTCGGAAGTGCCTGGGCACTTGGATCACCGCAGCTCACTGGAGCAGGTGCATCATGGACAGTCGGTGGACAATACATATGCCACCATTCAGCCTCGGAACAACCAGAATCGTCTGACCGCCGGCTCGGGCAGCAACGGCGGTGGCGGTTCCATTTCTATGCGCAGCGGTGGTGCGGCCAGCGCAGGCGGCATGGGCGGTGCTGGGTTGCTGCTAACCCGCGTTGATCCACATGCCAACGATTTTGCGGACTACGCAACACTCCGCAATAATCGAGCACCTTCTGTAAGTACCTGGCCAGGAACTCGATGCCTGTATAAAAATAAACTCCGTTTGTTTTTCAGATGTACGAGTTCACGGGCTCCACATTCCAAGCACCCATACGGGATGGCGATGACGCCGTGGCCGAGCTTATTTAAGCAGTTAGAACTGCAGCTGACAGCTAACTTGTAAATTATGTAGTAGCTAACTTTAGAGACAACCCCTAGACACGGTTTAGTTCAACTGATCTGATTTTTTGCATTTCCTGGGTTTGCCGTTGACTAAATACAAAACATGTATACAAGTGCTTACACAGACACAAGCATACACATAGTTGAGTATATATATACATAGCGTAGTAGTTTCTTGTATGCCAACGAATATAATCACATAAAAACATAACAAATACACAAAATATTACCAAATTATGTTGTGCAAACTGCGACAAAAACCCATAGTGGAATTTCTCCCGCATAAATAATGACAATAATATATATGAAGAGAACACATATATATATATATATATATATATATATATATATAAATTAATATATAAATCTATATAAATATATATGAATATATTGGTGATGTTTAACGTAATATATAAACGTTAAACATTTACAACTAGTTGGTTGAAATTATTGGTCTAATTTACTCGAATAACGCCGCGATATTAGTTTAAACGCCTACTCATTTTGTATTACTAAGTTATATTTCTTAGACAAAGACTAAATTATTTGCTCTTCCAATTTGCATTACTTTAGTTTTTGGTCTTTAGCCCTAAGTTTATCGTTTAATTAGCCACGCTTGCTCACACATATGTTATAAGTTTAGTTAAATACATATAATATAATATAGAAAACATATTTGCAACAAACTACTGTGCAGTCACCCAATGCTTTATTGCATCCATTAGAACAGATTCATAACTAATTTGTTTGCATTTACAATAAACATACGATACATATATACATATACTAAATGATAAAGTAAACAAATTTAAAATAAATTTTCGGTAATTGTTTTTCTGGTGTCCTCAATGCCACTTGTTGATATTTGTTTGCTGGGTAAACAACACTTTTCCTCGTTGCTCGGTTGTATCAGTTGCTAGGAGTGAAATTTCCTTAAGCCTCTTCGGGCTTTTCCTTAATAAAGGCATTTTGGTTTTTCAAATCAACAAAAATCGTTGAACACGTCGGAACTACTACACACAAAAATATTTATAAAAAGAATTATAGTTTTTTAGAGTTGAAATTAACGGAGGAGCGCCAAAATCAACAAAATGGATGACTTGGAGGTTTCTAGTGTGGGTCAATTTCAAACCCTGGTCCGCTACAACAATCCGGTGCTCGTTGTCAAGCATCCGGACAAGAAGGGCGCACCGCTGACTGAACTGGAAATGAAACGCCCCCAAACTGCGGGTGCTTTACTAGATACTAAAAAAGAGACAGAAGAGATATTAAACTCAATACTGCCACCACGTTGCTGGGAAGAGGATGGCCAACTGTGGCAGCAATCTGTGTCCAGCACTCCGGCTACTCGCCAAGATGTCATCAACTTGCAGGAGATGCTCGACACACGCCTGCAACAGACTCAGGCCCGCGAGACGGGCATCTGTCCCGTGCGCCGTGAGCTCTACTCACAGTGCTTTGGTGAGCTTTGACTGTACTATCGGTATTTATTCATCTTACCTGTGCACTATCAATGCAGATGAGATTATACGTCAGGTTACCATTAATTGCTCGGAACGCGGCTTGCTGTTGCTGCGCATTCGTGATGAGATTGCCATGTCTATGGAGGCCTACGAGACGTTGTACTGCAGCTCTGTGGCATTCGGTATGCGCAAGGCGCTGCAGGCACATGAAGAGAAAGAAATGCTACGCGATCGCGTCAAGACATTGGAGTCAGACAAGGAAGCTCTTGAGGAAATCATATCCGATATGAAGATGAAGCAGGAGCAAGCGGAACGTCGCAACGCCGAACTACGCGCCTCCGAAGAGAAGAAGTTCACCGAGGAAATAACCTTCTTGAAGAAAACCAATGCACAGCTCAAGGCCCAGCTCGAGGGCATCACGGCGCCGAAGAAGTAAATGTTGTGCATCGTGTGTGTGTGTCATTGTTTGTATTTAACGCTTTTAATGAATTGTTAAAAATTATTGGAATTAAATGTATTGGGTAGCAACTAAGACTCCCCAGGCGTTGTGGTTTGATCAGCGGTCTGTTCAGTCTGAATCGGAGCTTCTTCTGCCTGCGTTTCCAGCTGTTGTTGCTGCTGCTCCATTGCTGGCTCATCCTCGTTGATTTCGTTAACAATAGGCGTGGGCTTAAATGCGTCTGGTGTCTTTTTTGTTGATTCTTTCGTTGCCTTCTTCTGGGGCGGCTCATCGTTGGACTCAGTTGTATTCGCTGCTACCTCATCATCATACTCATCATCATCTTCATTTGGTAGTTGACTACGCATTTCTCGAATCTCTTCTTCTGTGGGCAGCGTATCCTTAAGCTGTTCCATTTTACGCATGTAGAGCTCGTAGACAAACTCGGCCATCTCAGACATGTTTTCAACGGTTTTACTGACATCAGTTGCCGGTGGCTCGCTGGTCAGCCTTTCGGTGGGATATGCATCTGTTGGCACCAAGCAAAGCTTCAATGGACGCTGCATCAACTGCAAGAAGTACATTTTAGTTGGAGTTTTAGCCTTTCCAGTTGGTTGTACTTACCAACTTAAACGTCTGCTGCAATTCCAGGCAGTTTTTAAACAGCGAGACGCGTCCGAAGATATACAGCCCGAGACGTGCACGACTCATGGCCACGACCAAGCGACGGACATCGCGCAAGTGACCCACAGCTTTTGTGCGAACCAGCGAGATGAGAATGAAGTCATTCTGCTGGCCCTGGTACTTATCCACGGTAGTGATCTTGTGCGGCCAGCCAATGAGCGGGTTGTTGCCACAGCGCGCATTAATAACATCGCGTATAAGATGCTTTTGGCCATTGTAGGTGGTCAGTATTGAAATCTTCGCAGCGGGATAGCCTACCAGACGCATGTACATGTACAAGGCAACGATATATTCCGCCTCGGCAAGGTTCTGATAGAGATAAAACAGTTAAGAAGCGTTCCCAAAATATAATAAGATATCCAATTACCTGATAGAAGTATGGATTGGGTTCACTCTCGCCCACGCCCCTGAAATCCTCCACATTGATCAGCTGATAATCGAAGGCTAAGCCCGCATTTGCCTTTTTGTACTCGTCACGCTCAAAGATGTGTTGCAGATCGGCTAGTTTCTTGTAGCGCCACTTGTACAGCGAACAAATGCTGGCACGCGCACGACCCTGGCCATCCAAGTCAACGGTCGGCACGCCCAATCGCACCAGACGCGTGAACAAGCTTTGTTCCATGTTTGAGTACTTCTGGAAGGCCATGTTTTTAATGACAGGCGGCAGCTGGTGATGATCGCCAATCATAATCCAGCGCTTCAAGCGATTTAGACCGTCCAGCGGATTCTGCAGCAGCAACGGTATAAATGTCTCAATCTCCAAGATTTGCGCCGATTCCTCCATCAAAATGTTGTCATAACGGAAACCTAGATTCACAAGCTCTTTGCGTTTAAGCGCAGCGTGTGTGCAGGTCATGGCAATGATCTTTGCTTCTTTTACCAACAAATACTTGGACCGATCTAAGCCAGTACGCAGCAGCTCAAAGGCGCGGAATTCCTCAAGCTCCGTAAATATGTCTGAGATATAGCGAAAGTTGGATTGTGCAATGCTCATGAGGTCCTCAAAGCTGTTTGCTTTGAAGAGCGGCTGTGGTGCATCGGAAAAGAATTTTGCAAAGGGAAATTCTTTCTCGAACACCGCACACAGCTTTGCCATATCCGTTTCTGCGTTATGCGCGTCCATCTGGCTTTGGAATTTTTCCCAACGCGCCATTACATTGTAAAGGTAGAAGTAGCCCGCTGTCTCACAGGTGTAGGCATTGTCGCCGCTCACACCTAACGCCTCCTGCAGCCTCTGCACTTGTGTCAGCAGATCCATGCGCTTGGCCAGCACATAATTGACGCGGCCATAGCGACTGTAATCCTTCTCTGTTTCCAACGTCTCCTCACCATGACCCAGACGCAACAGATGTCGTTCGTCAATATCCAACGCCATTATCTTCTCGAACAGTTGATTCAGCGCCTGATTGGAGTGCGTCACAATCAACGTGCGTTGATTGGGATGATTATGATAAATATTTGAGATGATCTGCACAGCGACATCCGTTTTGCCTGTGCCGGGCGGACCTACAACCAAAGTGAGGCCAGGCTGCATTCCAGCGCGAATAGCCTCGATTTGCGTGGGTGTGAAGCGTATGCAATTCCTAATATAGAAATATAACATATGTATATATTTGGAATCATTAAATATTATTTTTGGTACTTACTGCTTGGGCTTGTCGCTGGGGTAGGGACCTCTTGCTTCGTACTTATAACATTTCACTATAATGGATTTAGAAGTAGCTGGAGGCTGATCCGTTTGCATCTCCTCCGAGTCGCTGTCACGCTGCTCGGCCACATCCTCAAAGACGAGGCGATAAGGCGGCGCCGTGCTGGCGATCGCTGTCTCGCACTTCAGCTCATAATCGGGAAAACTTGCTTGTAGGTGCTCATAGTCCAGAAAAGTGTCATTGAACTCTAGACTGCGCTCCTGATTGGACATATTGCTGTAGTGTGCTGACGCCGGATCACCGTAGCCGAGCAGAATATCGTGCAGCCAGGGTGGCACCACACACTCCGTGTTCATCAGATGCCGAATGGTTTCCAACACGGCTTTGAAATTGTTCTCCTTAGGCTTGCGTCGCATCAGAATGTTAAAGCTCTCGTAAACATCGTCGGCGCCCTGCAAAATACAAAGTGTGATTAGTTATTGGTTTCTTTGCAAGAAACATTATTAAATATACCTCCTGCAAATCATCCATATCCATGCGATACTGATTTGAGTCCAGCCACACGCGATAGCTTCTCTGCTCGCCTGGCAACATGGGTCGCGGTTCTGGCCCATCCTCAATAACACGCCCATTGGCGTCCAGCATGCCCTCCACCTCGCAACCGCGTACACTGACAAGGCCTACTTGGGGTATAAAAAGCTCTCTAGGATTGTACTTAGTGCCGTAGGGCTGGGTTGGTTTTACAGTGATCAAGAAGCAGACGTCGTGTTTGCGCAAGTTCTCCCACTCTCCCTTGATCTCGCGCCGCACTGACAGCGTTACTCCCACATCGGCACGCACTCGCGACGGCTTCTTTTCGCCCAGATGCGGCTTGGCCACCTCTACAACGGCAAAGCTGGCTATGGGCAGCGCCATGCGCGCCCAGCCGCCAAATACGACGTCGCCGTCCTCCGACTGCCAGGGCAACATGCGACTAACCGCGTCCTCGATGTCCTGACGTATCTCGTAGGTGGACTCAAGTCGAAACAGATTGAAGTTGCGCAGCAAATAATCGTGCAGCGTGAGAAACTGAAGATTTAACTTGGGCAAAGCCAGACAAGTGTCGCCCGTATAATATTCCGACGGCACCACATTCTCATCCCAAATAATTTGTTCCGTGGGATACAGCGGCATTTCGTTGAGTGCCTCCAGTTGCGAGCACCGTTTTTCATGTCGCGTGATAAGAAGCTCTCGCAGAAACTGTTCGTCCAGACGATGCCATTGGAATGGCTCCACCGCCTCATCGGGTACAAGATTGAGAAAGGAGGCAATCTGTTTTAGACCCTCCGCGTCCAAAGCCCCGAAATGTTTCTCCAGTGAGTCCCGATTGTCTACAGTCGCCACATTGGATAAGGCAAAAATGCGCAGCGTGGAAAACTTGGCAAACATAGCACGTTGCAGCGAGGTGATTTTCTTATAATGTATTTGAGTCATGTCATGATCAGTCAGCGAGTTTCCTGTTACATCATTGATCTCGAAACGGGTATAAAACCTGAGCATGTCCAAAAGCTACAAATGAAAATCAACAGAAAGAAAGGATAGTAAAATCTTTTGTGCACAAATTATGTTTAACACTACTGAGTAAGAATTGTTCCCTTAACAATAGCTTTAAAGTTTAGCGACTAGTTTATATACGGCATCGGAAACTTATCTATATATATATATATATAAAATTAAAATATGTATGTTGAGCACACTGAACCGCTCCTGTTTTGATTCTCTCACGCGTGCATCGAATGGAACGTACTTTATACTAAGTACCACTACCTGCGTTCATATCTCTACAAACACACACATACACATATTAGCACTCAGTTATGCTCACTTTCGGCCTGTAGCACAGGTAGCATGAGGCTAACGAGAACTGGCTAAGCGCGAGCCGGTCTGTGTCAGCCGTTTAAGTGAGATACGTCATCATTTTGGGCAACACGGTGAGCAATGTGCATGTGTTTGGAAAGTCTACAAGCTGTCAACTTTAACTTGGCATTGGGAGAGTGCGAGAGCGTTGATTAAACGAGCAACGACAAGTTAACAAAAAGCGGTTTGTCCATGGCAGACGGAAGTCCTTGTTGGGCAGGTGGACAAGAAATGAGTGTAGCGGGTACTGCGAATTTGTATGTTTAAAAAGTTCAGGATTTTTTATATTAAACAAAGACTATAGATTTTTAACAAAATTAAAGCAAAAAACATATAATAACCATTTTGAAATATAGACGCGCACACATACATGTTGTTATTTATATATATTTATATATGTATTAGGAGGTGTGATATGAGAAGGGCTTCACTTCAACTTTTTCTGGTTCCGCTTGCTTACTCCTGCTCCCCCTGTGCTGACAAGTGGGACCTCATGAAAGACAAGGCACGCGTTTTCAATTGCTGCGAGGGGTTGTTGCAGTCGCAAGTTGCCCGGGATGCACATACGAGTACCCTGGTGTCTTATCACATCATCACACGACCAGACAAATAACAAACAACAAGCCCCACACACATACACACATATGGGCGCACTTTGAATTGCCGGTTCTTTAAGTCGCCTGTTTTACTCCAATTGATAATATCCGTCGTTTAATTTAAAGAACAAAAAACTGTGTTTCAATGTGTTTGTGTGTGTGTGTGTGTGTGTGTTGGAGAGAGAGGGAGAGCAAAATTGCTTCAAAGCCCTGCTTGAATGCTTTGTTGTGCTTGGTGGTGGCTGGCATTGCCTACAGAGAAGAGCAACGGTGACGTGCAGGGGAAGGGAACTCTCCACTTAGACCAATGCCAACTGCTGCTGCTCTCTGTTTCGGTTTCCGCTAGTAACTAGAAGTTAAGAGCGCGAGCGGACGCGTTCCTTCAGTCACAGTCACAGTCGGATTTAGCGTCAGCGTCAGAGAGCGAGCGAGCGAGAGAGAGAGAGAGGGAACGAGTCTCACTTTCGCATTCTCAGTCATAGTCTCGGTCGCAGTCTCATTCTCAGTCAGTTGTCGTACGCGGCGGTTGGTTGTCTTTTGGAATTTCTGCGCTGGCTGCATAAAAATGCAAACAAATTTTGTTTAGCAAATAAGAAATTGTATATCGTGTACCTTCGGTGGACTATGTGAAACGATCAGATACGCTCAGCTCTAGCTTTAGTTATATTTCTATCTAGCAATCTCAGCCGTGTGCTTGTATCTGTGTTAAACTCTACAAAAATAAAGAGCAAATTAAAGCAAAGCAAGAAAGAAAAGTAAAGAAAAAAGAAAAAGAAACTGTCGCTTGTTTGGTTGCTTTACTTTTTGGCATGCAAGTCATGATCTTGGCTCGAAACCGGCATCAGCCACTGCTTTGATGACGCATTCGATTACGACTACGCTTAACACTGCGAGTGAGAGTACGAGTACGTGTATCTGTAACTGGAGGTGTATCAGTGTCTGTAGGTGTATCTGTGGCTGTGTATTCGTGCGAGATGCTCGTAAAAACGCTTGGCGCGCAAATTTTGCCATACCTGGCCAAAGGCAGCTGCCTTCTACTAGCGCTGCTGGCCACGCTACGAGCTGTCGTTGTCACCGCTCATGTGTCCAATAACAGCTCTATGCAGGCGGCTGTGCCGCTCGCCAATGATCCCAAGCCGGTGCTTGTGAACAAATGCTGTGAGAAGTTTGAGATACACGTGAATAATACGTGTCAGCAGGTCAACCAAACGGGTAAGTAATCAGCGATTTAACAGATCCAGGAATACACCAACACAACACAGTTGTCATGGGCAACGCCAATGGCAATTAGCTCAACGCGGCCACTGCCGGCTTGGCCATTCAACTTTATTGGATTTTTGGCTCTTGGCATGCAACATATGCTCAGCATTTAATGGCCCATTTAATGGCAATCAATGGAACAGCGAAACGGGCTCTACTACCGAAAAGTCCCCTCCATTGTTTTAAAAACAAACAGAGTCATCATGATTTATGTTTCATGTGGGGTAAAGTGAGGGAATTCCATTTCAAGCAACGCCTTGGCGCTGAGTTATTTAGGCAGAATGCCCTATGCTCGACACGGACTTACTCACAGTTCCGTATGGCAACAGTTCAACAATAAATTTTTTGAAAATGTATTAAAATATTAACATTTGATTGAAGTTGAATTAGCAATGTTCAAAAAAATTGGATTGGATATTAGGCAGATTTCAATTTAAATTGTTGCTTGTATTTAATTAAGTCATAATCAAATGTGTTTATATTATTTAACACCTCCAACAATTTGTTTGTCATTGGAATCACATTCGAAAAGCAGAATCAACAACTTATGTTGAAAAGTTTAACTTTTAATTTGCAGATTATTAAGAGTTTAAATATGTCAATTATGATAACTAACGTAATTTTAAGGAACCTGTTAGGAATTTGAATAATCTAATTATAAGCGGCATATTTCTTATGTATTCATTTGGTGTATATGTCACTGAATCGAGCATTTAATAAATCTGCTTATATTATGAACACAATGAAAGTTTAGGAAATTAACACAATTTGCAGAAATTGAGAGCTGTCTAAGAGTCAATTGCTGTTGAGTTTGCAATTAAGCGGATCTGTAGCTGCATCGGGATCTAGATTTGCGCGGCTGCAGAACATTGAGCACGTTGTGATTGTGCATTGTAAATATTTATAGACTTGGAATGTTTTTTATGATTGGCTTTGTTCGCTGCTTCCCATTGTTCAATTGATGTGCCGCTCTCTATTCCAATTGAAGTGATCTGACGCTAATGCATTTTTTTCTATATATGCACTTTATAGACTATTTTCAGCCCATGTTCACCAGCTACGGCGGAGATCAGAACGGACTGGTGGCACATTTTAAGTTCGTCATTGGCATGCCCAACTGTGGCAACAAACAGATGTGGCCTGTGTTGGATTATGCTGGCGTAAGTAAACAAAATGTAAACACAAAAGCAATTTTCGTAACCAAAGCCTTTTCCTTGCAGAGCTACGACAAGCTAGTGCTGCTGGAAGATGGCAAACTGAGGCACTACACCAATACCAAGGATGAGGCTGCTGAGCAGCTTGGTGTACAAGCAGATTACGACGAAGATCTGGCAGAAGCACAAAAACCACGCTATTATGATTACGAGCAGGGTCAATATTGCTTGGATAGGGTATGTAAATTAAAAATATCACTTACAAATCATATTTAAAGACGTATGTAATTATTATATCTTGCAGGCTATTTCTCCAGAGCACAAGCACAGCATGTTTGCGCACATTTGTTTGGCCAGAAAGGAAAACAATTGGAATGATTCGAGCTTTTTACTGCGCAAAATACTCAATCCAATATTTCATGGCATATCTCTGATTATATTACTTATCATAGCCATAGTCTATTTTATATTGCCGACCCTAAGGTGAGATTCGTTGCGTATCGTATTCTTAACCAACATATGTATAATCAGAGTATTTCATGTCTATTTGTTTATCTCCGTTGTATTCTTTTTAGCAGAGATCTGGTTGGAAATATAGTGACTACAATTGCAATGTGCTTGATGATTAGCCAGGCCGCGGATCTGGTGTGCATATTCACCGATTTCACCAACCACGTCAGCTTCATTGTGGCGGACATAATTCTGTGCTTTAGTCTGCTGGCCGCATTTTTCTGGCTGAACAGCTTTGGCTATTACATATGGAAAACGTTTCGATCGCGGAATGTCTTTCTGCGCGTCACCGATGGACGCAAATATTGTTACTACTCGGTCTATGCCTGGGGCTGCACAGCAACAATGGCTGCTCTGGCGGTATTTGCGCACTTCTTCCTGGATGCGGACTCGTACAAGAAGGAGAATATGCGGGGCGAGCAGCAAACGATTGGCTGGCTGGGCATCTGCATATTCTTTGCACCCATTGCGTGCACGATAATTATAAACATATTCTTTTATGTGACCACGCGGAAGCTAATCAATCGTCGAACCGTCTATGGGCGTATTGCCCACAAGCTGAAGGCCAAGTAAGTGCTGTGGATTGTCACCTGGGTTTATTATTTATTAACTTTTTCATTGCTTTTAAGCTTCATTATGTTTTCGCTGATGCTGCTGGTGATGTCGTTTTCTTGGCTATTCCTCACCATGTCTTGGCTGGCACTCGACGGTCTGCTCTATGCGCATATCGTAGTGAATGCGTTTCAGGCACCACTGCTCCTATATATTTGCGTTATACGGCAGCGTCATGTGACCTTTCTACTGAAGAAGTCCTGCTGTTACAATGAACCGCCATCATCAAACGATTGGGGCGATGAAATGCACTACATGAATGGCAACGACTATTAAAACCGTCACTTCAAGTAAAGCTCTAAATTAGCTGATACCAAGTTATATTGGAGCCCGGGGCTTAGTCTTTTACTAATTGTAAGATCTACTCGTAGCTATGCTAAGTGTTTTTGTAGTTTAACAATGTTAAACATTGAGATTTGTACTTAAACCTAATTTATAGAAGAACAAATTAAACAAAGTCTGACACATACCTGACCAAATAGTTTGCCCTCTTCGCGCTGCACCAGCGGACTCATCAAAGCGCGTACAATCAAGTGGCAATCGTCCAGCACCGTGTTGAAGAACCGACGCGTTGGCAATAGGGCCTCCAGATCGATTATGAACTCCAGAAAGCGTTCGCAGTAATGTACAACATTGCTGTTAAGCTCGCCCTCAGATGGAATCCGCTCCAGAATGTGTAAGAAATCAATGATTAGATTTTGCATAAAGTGGCGTTCCCACATAACATCTGGCTTAGTATTATCCTTTTCCTTTTTCTGCAGGCGCTTCCAATATTTGCGCCATTCGGGTACCTCCCGCAGCTCCTGTTCGCGGCGACCTAGGTAAATAAAAAGAGGCAGGCTATTGCTTTGACTGGCTAATCGAGAATTACGTATTTGGTGTACTTACGGGGCTGCAAGCAGTGCCACATGGAGAGCGAGACGAGACGTTTTGCCTGTTCACGACACAGCTCGATTTCCATGCTATTGAAACAATGATTTAAAAACATTAGCAGTGCTGTCCGTTCCCGCAGCGTGCTTCTGTTTTGCTTTGTTGCCTGGTCTGGCAAGCAGGACTCAAGCACGTGGCGGAAGAAAGCCGGATATTGATCTGGCAACTGCTCGAACACATTCCAAACCTCGACACGCTCGCGAAATTTCTCATTCGACATGATCACTATGGACATCAGATGTGCATGGGTGGCTTCCTCGCTCTTGTAATTGGGCCACAAATACTGCTCCAAGTACTGGCTGAACTCCAGCATATTGATGCGTCGGGCACTGCCCTTTCCGCTAGCAATCTCGTCAGTGTAAATGCTTTCAATGATGTTAGCATTGTATGGCAAATGCTCCGACTTGGACTCTGGTGACCAGTACTGTGATGCTAGCTGGAATGATATTACAGTAGTTTTACATTGTAAACGTTTATGTTAGCGGAGCACCCACCTTCCAAATAACGTCAGAGCTGAACTGATCCAATGTAAGTGCACCAGCCTTGTCCTTTGTCTTTTTGGTGGACACCTTAGGTGCCTGCTGTTGTGTTTGACTGCGGCGTTTCATTTTACCGCTGAGAAATTATGCAAACAAAAATCGAAATTCTTTCCAAATACACCAAAACAAAAGCCGGCTGCAATCTGTGCCAGTGTGGCCGTATACAGCAAGCACGAAATTGGCCGAATATTGTTTGCAGCCCTGGCATGGTTTTCTTCGTTTGATAAATCATCGATACCCTTGCATTCACACTTATTGATACCAAATATAAGGTGGTAGTGCTTCGGCATTCGTCGATTACTTTTTTATACAAACACAGTTTGAGTGTCACACAAAGCGCCGACAACATGGCTCAACCGATGCCGCCAGAAAATATAAATGTAAGTATAATATATATAAAAAGGTCCTATTTGTAATTAATATGGTAAAAATAATGAATGGTGTCGCAGAGCCACATACTGACAGTGCTCGGCTTGCCGCTGCTGGAAAAACTTCAGCAACTCGAGATATTATTCGAGCGCTGCACCGTGCGGCAAATACAGGAAATCTACCCGACCATAGTGCACTCCATATTCGGCGTTAATGGTAATGCCCTGGGATGGGGACTAAGGATAACGACCATCGAGAATGCGTCGCATTATTTCAACAGGCTACAGCACTTTTTTGGTGTTAATGGCATTTGGCTGCACATTTGTCACCGGCTGCTGAACGAGACAATCAAGTTTGAGATTGATATTAACTTATTACCGGTAAGTGGCAAATTCTTGGATAAATATGTATCATTTAGCTTTCTTGATGTTTAATGTTGTTTATAATCCTTTTTCAGCGCAAGTTCATTAGCATGCTGCAAGCCGGGCCTATGTTTTATGCCGATCTGATCAACATTGATCCACTAAAGCATCAAGTGAACACGTTGTCGCTCAACGCCTTTGACTTTTACATATTTCATTTCGTACTGTATGCGCTGCAACCACTGCACACGTTCAACCCAATCGCCATGCAGATACATAATGAACGCACAAAGACTATCTACCAGTTCCTTGCTGCCGAATACCTGGATAACTTTTTGCCGCAGTATCCAGACGCACGCATCGAGCCCTCCAATTTTCCCAGCAGCGTAAAGGCGCCACAGCAGCTGCCGGCGCAAGCATTGCAGCCGCAACGTCAGCTGCGTTACCTCAAGCTACCTAGCTCATATCGCAATGGAAACAGAGAGTCCGGCGGCGGTGTCAGCGGTGGCAACACTTCGCCACAGTCAGCGGACGGCAGTGGGGCCACAAGTCGCGCATACGTTTGGCGCTCCGAGTCTGTGCTGCACATCTTTGTTGATATCTGGTTGCGATACGACATCGAGTCGGAACATCATCTGCCCAGCAGTGATTTCGTGCGAGGCGTTCGCACCCTCGTCAAGCAAATCCACTTCTTTGCAAATGCGGCGCGAATCGATCACGGTCCGCTTTGCGCTCTGCGGAAGTTGTCGCTTACAATGGTTAAGGCGCGTATATACGCCTTCCTCTGCAGTTTGATCGATCGCTGGCCGCTAGACAGCTCCCTGAGCGTTGTGTTGGAGCTTTGGCTTAGCTATATACAGCCCTGGCGTTATACACTGGGCTCCAACAATAGAGTGTAAGTTGCAGCCTATTATATAGCTTATCTCGTATGCTAATTTATATTCTTTTTGCAGTTTAGGCATCAGTTATGAGCCTCCTATCTCGATGGCCTTTGACGGGTTCATTATTGACAATCTTATTGTTTACACGCACATTTTTATGCAGCTCCTACCACGTTTTGAGCGCCTAGACTACTCCGTGTACCGCAATGCATTTATGCTGCACCGCCTGGCCAAGACGTTTGCCCAGCAGGATTTAGTTGAACGTCTGCAGCGTTTTGAGCGACTGCACTCTGGCAATGTGTATGGCTTTGATTCACCTCAGCGCCAAGTCAATATGTTAAAGTACGTTCAGTTTACTTTAAGATAGGCTGTTCACTTGTGTTAAAGAAATTTCTATTATCCTTGCAGCAAATCTCACAATAGCTCTTACAATGCGCAATGGAATCCATTAGTCAGCTCCAACATACCGAAACTATTTAGTGAACACATGCACTCGAAAATACAAAGCTTTCTGTACGTCATCAGCATGTCGCGAAACTCTGTGTTAACGAATATAATAAGTGCACTGCGGAAAGAAATTTTGGAACGTCAACGCTCTGAAGGCTACTTAAAAAATCTAATTAAAAAAATCTTAGGCGAGTCTACGCAGGATGAGTTAACACTGCGCGAACTAAGTCGTATTCCAGAGGTGTTGCGTCAATGCTTAGATGCTTTCTGCAGGATTTTTAACGTAAGCTTTATATTTCACCAGATTCGTTTTATTAACACATACTTTTGTTTTAACAGGTGGACCCAGGCACATTGTCTATGCATGAAACGCTACCCGCGGAACCTAGTCCGCCGGCCTCGCCATCTTCGCAAAATTTTAGTTTCTTTGATTCGAATGATTGTTTGGATACTTCAAAGCTGACGCCGCATCAAATGTCACTGAATGCCTCAAATATGCAGCCCACTGTCGATCCGGCATTGTTGCCCATTCAGTCAAATGAAATAAGACCGCTAGTGAGACTGCTCCATCTAATATCAGAGGCCATCAACGCCAAAGTAAGATCCATATAAACATATTTTTGGCACAATTGACGCAATTAATTAAATGAAATCTAATTCCATTCCATTCAGTTTGGCAGCTGCATAGAAGCTGTTTACGAACGTGAAGACTTTTACGGAAAGATCTCGCGACAAGTGCTGTACGCGCCCATGACGGAAAAGTGGTTTGAAAAGAACGACGGCAACGTGGACATTTATGAAAAGGAGCTGCCTCCACGTGTCAGTTTACGTCCATTGGGATCTATACCTTCACTTTGCCTAATTGGCTTAGCGCTTTGCATCGGACACTTGTGGTGCGGTGTTGCGAGTGCTGGACTGTTGCTTTTGTGTGTTGTTTTCTTTGTTTACTGCATACTGTTGGCGTTGTTTTCATAATAGTTATGGGTTGTAATTATAACATATATATTTGTATAAAAATTAAAGGTACAATTACACTTGCTATTTTTATTAATTTATCTATCAACAATTTGCACATGTATTACCGCTCGACAAGCAGCTAGCGACTAACAATCGCTTGTCTTATCGCCTTCAATAAACAAACATACGGCTCGTCTCGGCGTTAAGTTAAGCATGCATTTTGACTTTTGACTTCAGTGTGTACGGGCTCGCTTTTATAAGCGATGAAAATCGGAAATTTCTTCAATACAATTGTGTGATTAAAATACACTTAAAGCAATTGTTGTTCCCAATTAAAGTGTAAAACCACTATTTTGTTTATGTTGCTAATTCATCCAAGTGTTCTTGTCGGTATACATACAATAATCGCTTATCCAGGGCGTTTGTGTAATAAGAATTTTAAAACTTAACATGACAACCTGTTTTCCGTCGAGCTTGTGCATACGCGAATATATTTAACGATCCTATAAAAGAATACAAAAAAAGCAAAACAAAATATTTGCAAAATTAAAGATACTCAATCTTATCTGCAAGTTGCAACTGAGCAGAGAGTGTGCACAATTGAGATTCATGGCCGTACTCCAGCATTAAACATGACTGACTTGAACAAATAGAAATAAATTATGATACATGATAATTACATTTCTTTTATAATTTTATAAACATCTAATATGTATATATGTATATATACTATATATCAATGTGCATATTCTCACAAAATTCTTAAGGTACCAAAAGTATTGAAATCAATGCAAGCAATTTAATAATAAATCGAAAAAAACTATGTTCGTGATTACTTAAAAAAAAGCAGAGCAGAGATTTGCCCACTTAAAACAAATTTGTGCACGTCTTTGTTAAGAAGATTGATTTTGTTCTCTTAAATTTTGTATGCGCCATCATGAGAAATATACTTGTTGAACAGTTGATTGTTTACATTGGAATTCGAAGAGTGCAACAAATGAAATCAGTGCATAATTTTTTTTTTCTAAAATATGTATATTAATTAATTTCCTTGCTTGTGAATTTGTAGAGTGTAGAAATTTCGTGAATATATGTACATTGCGATATTCTTATATTCTTATAGTCAATTGTAGATTTTTGTGCTTAAGCACACACGATAAGATTATTCGTGCGTTTGTTTATCAAATAATTACGGCATTTGTTGGCCGGCGTTTCAACTAATCGGACGTAAGCGCGAGTGAGTCCATTGCAAAATGGACAGAAGCATCAAGCCCACTCGCAAAAATCCATGCCAGGAAGCAGGCATTCTATCGCAAGTGATATTTGCTTGGGCTGTCCCTTTGTTGTTGCGTGGCTCGCGTCAGGGTCTTAATGCAAACGATCTAACAAAATGCCTGAAAGATGATCATTCGGAGCAGCTGGGCGATCGGCTGAAGCAGTGAGTGTTTTATTTTGCTCATTTTATGTTATTTGAACATATTGTGTACTTATATCTACAACAGGGAATGGTCCACAGAGCTTTTGTCACGTAAACCTCAACTTAGTAGGGCTTTGCTTAGATGTTTTCGGCGCCCTTATATCATCGATGGAATTTTTTGCGTAATTTTCGTTGCTCTCAAGTAAGTTTGCATTGAAACCAAAATTGCATCACGAACTTTTCATAAAATATCTTATAGAATGCTGATAGCAGCAATTTTAGCGCAGCTGCTGTTGCATCTGCAACATGCATCACCGATTGCAGTTAGTGCATTATCAAAAGTGGAAAACGACACTTCTGCTGATGTTGTTAACATAACCTTATCGGATACAAATAGTGAGTAGAGCCTAAGGATGTAATTATTAACGACTATTAACGATTGCTTGTCTATAAAGCAAGCTCCTCTAAATCTACGGGAGCAAGAGATAGCACTTGGGTTTCTATTTGGAACGATGTCTACAGTCTTGGTCTGCTTTTGGTAATTGTAAATGTAGTTAGCTGCTTTTTGTGGCATCATCTCTATCTGCGACAACGTCTAATGGGCGCCCGAATGAGGATTGCCTGTAGCTCGCTGGTCTATCGCAAGACTGTCCGCTTGTCCATGCGAACCGCGGGCTCCACTCCAGCTGGTCATCTGATCAATCTTATCTCAAATGATGTTAGCCGACTAGATTTTGCTTATGTGTTTGCGCATTATATATGGATCTGGCCCATCCAATCAGTGGTCACTTGCTACATTATATGGCAGAAAATCGGTGTCGCAGCTCTGATTGGTGTCGTTGGATTGATCCTGCAAACGGTGCCCGTTCAGAAACTGCTAAGCAAACTGACTTCAGTTCTACGGAAACGCATTGCGAAACGGACAGATGTGCGCGTGGACATCATGAGTGAACTCATGCAGGGCATTCAGGTCATCAAAATGTACGCTTGGGAGAACTCCTTTCAGGATGTTGTGTCAAAAGCTAGGCGCAGCGAGGTCCGACAGATTCGTTATGCCAACTACCTATATGGATTCCAGCGCACGAGCAGATTTTTTACACAGCGCACTACATTATTCCTAACTCTAGCGACGGTTGCTATAATGGGCCAGAGTATTACGGCAGATTTTGTGTTCTCCGTCATAATATACTACAATACACTGCAACTTGTGGCAGGTGTCTATTATCCCCTTGCTGTCAATTTGCAGGCCGATGCACAGGTCTCATTAGGTCGCATTCAGAGGTTTTTGCAACAGGAAGAACGTGAGGAGAAGCCACAAATCCCCAGAGCCACCGACCAGGCGGATAGTACAGATGACCAGGCAATTGTCCTGAAGGATATCAATGCCACTTGGGACAGGAAAAAGGCACAATTCACACTTAAGAGTTTTAATCTCCAGATAAAAAAGGGTCAACTCTGCGCCATTATTGGCCCGGTCGGTTCAGGAAAGAGCTCGTTGCTTCAGTTGATACTGCGCGAATTGCCGATCATTGATGGAAGCCTAAACATACAGGGACATCTGTCGTACGCATCACAGGAGCCTTGGCTTTTTACGGGAACTGTGCGAGATAATATACTCTTTGGTGAAGAACTCGATAACACGCGCTACCAAAAGGTTACCAGATCCTGTGCTCTTACCACGGACTTTCAACAGATGAGCCAAGGCGACAGAACTATTTTGGGAGATCGTGGAGCTTCATTGTCTGGTGGCCAGCGAGCTCGCATTAGCCTAGCTCGGGCCGTCTACAAGCCAGCTTCAATTTATTTACTCGATGATCCATTAAGCGCTGTAGACGCCCATGTCGGGCGGCATCTCTTTAACGAGCTCATCGGACCACGTGGTCGACTAGCTCAGGAAGGGGCCACCAGAGTGCTGGTCACTCATCAAGTTCATTTTCTTGCCGAAGCTGATTGCATTGTTTATGTAGAAAATGGGCAAATCCAGATCCAGGGGACCTATCAAGATATCATTAAAAGTGGTATGGACTTTGCCAACTTACTGCAAAACTCCAACGATTCGGATGTTTTAGTTGATAAAACAGAACCGATGCCTTCGCCATTGCCAATTGTAGCTGACAACCAAGACGAGGATGAAGATAATGATCTTGTTTCAGATAGTTTGATGCCATTGAAAGAGATACAAAAGAGCGACGATACTGAGTGCAATAAGTTGGTAAGTTTAAATTAGTTTTAGAAGAATTTCAGAGAGATATACAGTTGAGTCCCGATAATTCGATATTGCAAGGAGATGGAAATTTTACGAATTGCACGGAATTACTATTTATCGGGATTTCGATTTAGCGGGGCTAAAAAATTATAAATTCGATTTAACGGGGCTTTTATATTTCAGATGATATTAAAAATGTAACTTTATTAGAATTAAACAAATCAATATAAGTACATTCATTTGTACGTCTTAAATTATTAAAGAAAATTAAAATATATTAAATTAATCTGCACAGATTTAAAAATAAAAAAAAAAATTTCGAATGTTTTCAAGGGAGTAGATGATTTTTACCCCAAAAAGTCGAAAATAATAAAACCAAATAAATTAAATTAAATTAATAAAATTAATGTTAGATGTAGAATCAAAAAAGAGGAAAAACTTTGTTCAAAATGGTATCAAACATAAAAATCGGTTTAGTTTTGGCGAAGTTATTGAGGTTCTAAGACTGGGAGATACACTTTATATGGACTTAGGAGCTTTACATGTCATTTTTTCCCCCAATTTTGACATGATTTTTGACAGAAAATTGGACCCCCTCAGAAATACTTTTAAAGTAGATTTTTATACTAATTTTGGTACCCGCAATCGATTAAAAATAAAATTAGACGATTCTATATTTTTCAAAATTTTTTTTTTCGAAAATTCACAAGGGGGGAGTACATGCTTTTTTTTGCCAAAAAAGTTTAAAAAAATATAACCAAAAAATTAAGAAATTTTAGATGTAGAATCAAAAAAGAGGGAAAACTTTGATCAAAATGGTATCAAATATTAAAATCGGTTTAGTTTTGGCGAAGCTATTGAGGTTCTAAGACTGGGAGATACACTTTATATGGAATTTACTTTGGAACTTTACATGTCAAATTTAGTCGAATTATTGAGATTTTCGATTTAGCGGGTGGCAAATTTTTAAGACTCGACTGTACTTACTTTAATACTTACTACAAACCTTGAATAAATAAGGCGTCTAATCTTATCTTATAAGGAAGTATGTGCACTTGTCCCATAAAAAAGAATAAGTAAGGTTTATGTTAGTAGTAAATTTACCAGAAATGCATTATAACAAAAGCAATGGCTATCTGTGAGTAAAGAACTAAACAAAGCACATATCTGACAAATCCAATTTACACTTGAACAAATTAAAGCACAGAAATCTTTATTTTTATGACAATTATTTGTTTTAAATATTTACAGCCTAAAAATGCTGATCAGGGGAATAATGACTTGGCCGAGACGAAAGCAACGGGACGCATATCAACTCGAGTTTGGTACGAGTATTTTCAAGCGGGCGGCTCCTTGTTCAGCCTCAGCTTTATGGTGGTCATCATGTTGCTTTCGCAGTTTGTGTATAGCGGCTCTGACTACTTTTCGAATATCTGGACACAGCAGGAGTATCAGCGATTTCAGGGCCTGCCCACCAGCTTAACCACCTACGAATGCATGTACATTTATGGCGCTCTCATCTTTGGCGTGGTGTTTATGACCACTTTCCGCGGATTCCTGTTTCTAAGGACATGCATGCACGCCTCCAAGGTCCTGCATGACCGAATGTTTAGTTGTATATTGCACGCGACCATGCGATTTTTTCACAAGAACAACTCTGGTCGAATTTTAAATCGGTTCTCGAAGGATATAGGAACCATGGATGAGTGGCTGGCTAGAAACATGCTGGAGTTCGTACAACATGTTCTGGTTATATTTGGTATATTAGCAGTAGTTCTGCTGGTGAACCCCATGTTATTTCCCGCCGTTCTGGTTGTGGGTATCATGGACATGCTACTGCTTAAGCGGTATCTGCGACCCTCGCAGGATCTTAAGCGCATGGAGGGCATTTGCCGTAGTCCCATATTATCGTATCTCACCTCAACCTTGTCCGGTATTTCGATCATCCGTTCAAGGCAAATGCAGCGTGTGGCAATCAAGGAGTTTGATCTTCTGCAGGATGTGCACAGTGGCGTATGGCAATTATCGGAATCTATAAACGCAGCTCTTGGACTGTGGGTAGATGGAATCAACGGTGTTTTCCTTGCAGCTGTCACATTCAGCTTTATAATTTCGAGCGAAGGTAAGCTATGAACGACAAAAGGTCGACGACTAACATGAACGATATATTCCCCAATTTAAAGTTACGAACAGCGGCAAAGTCGGCCTGGCCATATCGCAAGCCATCCTTCTCACTGGCATGGTCCAGTATTGTGTGCGAATGTTGGCCGATTCACTGCAACAAATGACGAGTGTGGAACGCGTGCTGGAGTACACGAAACTGGAACAGGAGTCGGCGGTCAGTGACAGCGGAGAAGCTCCTCAGCAGTGGCCACAGCACGGAAAGATCGAGTTCCGGGATATGAGCCTACGGTACGATCCCAAAGGTACTCCCGTGCTCAAACATCTGAGTCTGACAATCCAGCCCCGCTGGAAGGTGGGCATTGTGGGTCGCACCGGCGCAGGCAAATCCTCGCTGATTGGCGCGCTCTTCCGTCTGGCATACATTGATGGTGGCATCTACATAGACGACGTCGAGACCGGTAGCATTTCGCTGGAGACACTGCGTACGCGCATTTCTATCATACCTCAGGATCCTGTGCTCTTCTCGGCCACCATTCGCTACAATCTGGATCCTTTTGGGAGCTTCAGCGATGCCGAGATGTGGTGTGCCCTCGAAGATGTCGAACTGCGAGCGGCTATTCCTGGTCTGGACTTTATGGTCACCGAGCGAGGTGGTAATTTCAGCGTGGGTCAGCGACAGCTCCTCTGTCTGGCGCGTGCGATCCTGCGCAACAACACTGTCCTAGTGCTTGATGAGGCCACAGCCAATGTGGACTTACTGTAAGTAGCTTAATCGCGATTGTAGCTTAATCAAAATTATTTATTGTCTTTATAGCACCGATGCATTGATTCAGCGCACAATCCGCATTAAGTTCCAGCACTGCACGGTGCTGACTGTGGCACACAGACTGCAGACTGTGATGGATTCAGATCGGATTGTTGTTATGGATGCCGGAAATGTGATGGAATTCGATTTTCCGCACTTGCTGCTGCAAAACCCACAGGGAGTGCTTACGCAGATGGTCGAGGCTACCGGAGGCGAAGCGGAAAAACTGCGACAGTCGGCCAGTGACAGTTTTGAACAAATCCATGGGCCTCGGGAAAAGGATGAAAGTCAGCTACTCAGGCTTCTGGCACGAAGTACAGGAATTCTCGTAGACAGGCATGTGCAACAATAGAGGCTTGGATTATTTTTAAATGTTTTTTTGTTTTGTTAGATCTTAAAGAATTGAATACAAATTTTTGGGATTGAATAATTTTTTTTTTTTGCTATACTATAACTAGAATTAACTAAACATGTTTGGGCTTGAATTATTTTTTTTTTATTTTTTTTTGCTAGAACTAAAAGATAAACTAGAAATACTTTAACTATAACTAGAATTAACTACATATAGTAGTCATAAGGGCTATAACTCAGTAAAATAAGTTGATTTAACAATTGCGTCGATAAGAGTAAAGTTTGATATATGAAACAAAATTATTAATGAATATCCCTTATGTAAAGTTAGGCTGGTGCCGTTTTAGCCATTTTAGTTTTGAGCGTTAGAGCCAGGCGTAAGGTCTGATTGGGCACAGTGACCATGCGCAGGATGCAGTCCACGGGCGTTTCATTGAGGCACTGCATTTTGAACTGGGTAGCGCATTTACCCAGCAGCGAGTGGAGCTGCTTAAGAGCCACGCGGCGGCCGATGCAAGAGCGTTGGCCAATGGCGAAGGGCAGGCTGCCATGGGCCTGATGCACTTGCTCCGTCTCGCCGAGAAACCAGCGTTCGGGAATAACTCTTAGCGGCTGCTCAAAATGCGCTGGATCACGGCCGGAGGTGTAAAGCGAGATGAGCACAAGTGTCTGTGGGAAAGGCAAAAATTAGCAATCTGTGACAATGGTGGCTAAGGGAACCGACATCTTTCTCTATGTAATGGCCGCCGATCTGTGCATCTTGCGGCAAATAGCGTCCAACGAACGGAGCAACTGGATACAGTCGCAGCGTTTCCTTGATCAATCCGTGAAGCAACTGCGACTCGGCTGCAACTCGCTCGTAGGCGATGCGGCGTTGAAGGAACTGATCGCGTGACAGGACATACAGGGCCCACTGACTACTGAAGGCGGTCTGTAGGGAATCGGTAGAGGATTATTGAAACCTGAGATTGATTAGCTGCTGGGCTGCAGACCGTGTCACCTGCTGCAATGACCAGATCCACAAAAATACGCCTGATCATCTCGCTGGGTACCGCCGCAGCCTGCAGCTTGTGATAAAGTGCCTCCTCCTGTTCCGACTGTGGCTGTTCCTGCTGCGAACTAATGCAGAGCTCGATAATGGCATCGCCCTGCTGCAGCACCTCGCCCACATTACGCTCAAAGTCGCTCCATATGGGCAAGCGCAACATCTGCGCAAGTCTGGGTGGAAAGTTCATTAGTCGCGAGCTGTGCTCGAAGACTTTGTGAACGATCTGTGTGAACTCGTCCAGAGCGGACTGCATTTTGGGGCAGCTTAAAACACTGGAGCCAAACATAATGCTGCAGAGAACTGAAGGAAACGTTGGGTGAGTATGTTTTTGGGATAAGATTCTGTTATTCTCCCACCTTCTATGGACCAGCGATATAATTGTTTTTCCAGATCCGGCAGCTCGTATTGCTTTCCATGTATTTCTGCCTTCTCCGTCTGCGTTCGCCATTTGTCTACCAAGTGGCGTGTACAGTTCTCAATATGGACGTCCATCCAATTCAAATTACCATTGAGCAGCATCCGATTAAGTATACGCCTGTTGTGCAGCCACTCGGCGCCCTCCCTGCGCCCATTAGATATTCCCAAAAGCGGATTAAATGATTTGCAATTCATTTCATGCGCCACTTACATAAAAAAGAGTCCACGTTTGCAGGCATGTCGCTTGTTGTAAAAGGTCCAGGCATCCGGCAGCGGATGCTGCGGATAGTGACCCTCTTGCAGAAACAGACTGCGCATTAGATTGGCCGAGGACACGAACACAGCATCCTGTGTGCCGCCCAAACGTTCCCGAAAAATGGCTCCGTACTGACGATGTCGAGCATCTACATATTTGTGTAACCTGCAAAAAGTCTATAAAAGATAGCTGCCTTTTGAATGTAGAGCCACATTTAAACCTACTGTGGTGCACCGCCGGCTGCAATCAAATCGAAGAGTGTACCCACAATAGGCAGTCCCTTGACGCGTGGTATGGGCACATATTTGGGCACAATCTGCAGGTTCTGGCAGGGATAGCTTGTTGGATGATCGGCTTTGAAGTGGGACAAGATGCGAAAGAGCAGCGTCTTGAACAGCTGCACAGCCCAGCGCAGCAGACCGCCGCGGCACAGCTGCTTGTTCATCTCCTGAAATCCAAATCGTCAAGGGATACTCAGGCACAGCAACGATTATCTCCCTCGGCAGCGGCAGCGGCAGCGGCAGCGGCTTAAAACCTGAAAACTCAACTCACGGCGCGACAAGGGCAAGGCCAGCACAGAACTGATTCGATATGCTGTCGGGCTTGTGCCTTATAACCGACACCGACCCAATGAAATGCAAAGAGCGCAGAGGCCCATTTTGGGCTCCGAAAGGCGCGATAAGATCGACGGCACCTTGGTTACAGTGCTTGGCAAAAATGCTCGACTACCTGCCTAAAATATCTGAAAGATACTTGTTCATCGTTTTGCTGTCCCTTAGGCCAGTGTGCCGCCTTAATGCTATGCGCAAATCCAATAAACGATACTCCAACGAAAGTAGACGCTGAGTGGACTAAAAATGCGTTCGACTCCGATATTGCTGGCCATGCAAATTGTGCGAAGCTACTGAAGATTCGTTTTCGGCAATTGTTGAGTGCTCAAACATTAAAAAACACCAGGTTTTCCTCTTACACTTAGAAAAAAACCAAGAACTCTTGACTCAAAACAAAATTTGTAAAAATAAAGCCTTTGTTCTTAATGAAGGAAGAAATTGTTTATAATCAATATTCGTGTTTTTTAGAACTAAATAAAAACTTATGTTCTGTAAGGGAGATTTTTTTTTTAAATAAATATAGGTCTTTTTTCAGACAAGACTTGTTTACTTGTTTTAGTAACTTTTACATTTAAACGATGCTCATATATTCAAAAACACAATGAACTTTAAGAAATAAAACTTAGTGCATTGCACACCGGTCCTACTGGTTTTTCTCGGTGTGTACTTCTTTGAAATGTCACGTTCCTTACGCTTTCAGCGCTGTTTTGTACTCTTTTTCAGCAATGTTTTGGTTCCGCATAAATATACAATTACAAAATAATGTAAATGAATAGGAATCGTATTTAAAAAAATAAATAATAGTTTTGAATATTGAATAACTTCTATTTTATAAAACATCTCATTGATTAAAGATAGGTATACAAAATTAATATATATTACTGCTGCTATGTGGGGCGCATCAATTATGAATGCAGTATATATATTTAGGTATTTATTTAGTCGCCCACTCCAAAAGAATATATATGAATATATATGTACATATGTATATGTATATGGTTTTTATTTCCCACTTTTGTAGACATGTGTATGTTCAAAATTCGCACAAAAAAGTCTGTGCAGCCAAACGATAAGACCCTCTTTCGCTCTCTCGTTCTCTCTGGCTGCGTACGACTACTATTGTTTGTCAAACCCAACAGCCTGCGCTCTCTCCCACAATGGGGGGATTAAAGAGAATGTTGGGCATTAGTTGTTTGGTATGTTCCATTCAGTTTCAGTTGCATACGAGCTGTGCGCCGCAGCGGTAGTTGAATCGGTGGTGCTTGAGTCAGCGAATCCGTTAGTTCGCTTGTGCTGGCGGTGCCCCCTCGCGGTGGTGTATTTCTCGCACGTGTTACAACATCGAAAGCTTCAAGTGGTTTACGGCAAAAAGCAAAAACTTTGGCGGCATTGCAAACTAAATACATATTGTGATCAGATAAAACAATAATATTAGTAAATATACATAATTTATAACAATAACTGGGTATGTGAACAAAAATATGCCTGCTGCCAATGTAGTATACCCAGTATATTTTCGTATGCGAATAGTATACTTGTGCTTTGTGTTTTTTTAATCATATGTATGTCTCTCTGTCTGGTGCAATTTGCTTAAGGCTTTACGTCATGAAATTTGCCTATTAGTATTGTGTTGTTGGGGTCTTTTCTTTATTGTTTTCTCAAAGCTACTACTTTTTCTGTCCATACACATTGTGCTATTTTTGAGCACACCGCTGCATTCACTCAATGGGCAACAATTCCTCACACCTCGCCGCCCAAAGGGCGTGCCATTAACATCGACCAAAGCCATGCCCTTTTGTCTGCCAACCCCTTGCCCAGCAACCACTTGCTTGCCGGCTTGTTTAAATACGTTTTAGTATTGTTGATATCAAATGTCTGATTATAGCCACATAATGTATAAATACATATGAATGTGTACGTTTATTTTTTGTTTGACGAGAATGCACTGATATGCCAGTTTGAAGTTAGTAAATATTTGTATATAAATATATATATGTATGTATACTATGTACTTTTTAAAAGCGAAACTAATCGCGAATTTGCAAAATAAAGCGTACTTTTTGTTTTTTACTGTAATAAATTATTATTCATGTGATTTTTTCGAGCGACATTTGAAATAGAATTGTATGGAACAACTGTTGATATCTAAAGGGAGAGAGAGATATAAAGATGGTAATGGTGGGGAAGATGTTGAGGGAGCGAGAGAAAGAGAGAGTGGTGAAATACTTGTTTCAGAACCCGCTTTTAATTATTTATTTGACCGCTTTGTTCGACTAATAATATTTGATTTCAATTGTAAAAAAGTAGCATGTGATAAAAGGAAAAAACAGTCACGCACACATACATATAAATGCATTTCAATTATTTTAATAATATTTATGGTTCAGTTCTTTTGCTCAGCCTAATTGCGTCCAGTTTAATTATACCCTAAACAATTGAATTGGATGAAAATGCATAATATAAATTATGAGCCTGGCGTTAAATTTGGGCTGTAGATTTTTGTGTGCTCCACGGAGATAGAATATGTTTATATTAAAATAAGTACATAGAAATACCAGTTTTATAAACATATCCCTAAACTGAAGTGCATATATAGAAACAAATACTATGTTCGATAATTCTATTATGCGGTTATTCTTGACTTTGACAGTATGTATTATGTATATACATATTACTGTTTTGTTCATATTATATATTAATTCTGATTTTATAAAGTTCTGTTGCTAGTTCGCGATTATATATTAAAGAAAAAAGTCGACAATCAGCATAATTTTATGAATCAAAGGTCTGCAAATATCAAAAGAGTATTTAACAGCCGGCAAAGCCACAAAAAGCAGTTCGATTATTTACATACCTATTGATTAAGAATATATACACACATATATTTTGTCTCGACTCCATGTATATATATGTACATCTATCTAGCAATGACGTGACAACAGTTTTATTAATTGATTGCTTTGTTGGGAAATACTCGAGCCCATCGTTAATTCCAACAGAACTCGAAACCTCCCCTTAAATTTCGCAGAAATCATTTAAACAAAGGAATTGCATTCACTTAGCACTTACTGGCAAATTCAATTGAGAAAAATTGTTTTAAATAAGGACTTATGAAATACTATTATTAAAGAAAATTATAAAGATTTCATGCAAATATTGAAGCTCTGAAACTTATTCTTTCGTTTAGAGACAAAGTTTACCCTCCCAGAAACAAAATGTACTTTAAACTGTACTAAAAGTGAAATGCAGAAAATTTGGGCTAGCAGCTTTTGCTTTTGTTAATAACATTCTATAAACTTAAGATCTGTTGAGTGCTTATCGCACATGTTATGATCGCGTACGCTTTTTTGATTGCCCGAGATGTATGCACGTACATACACGTATGTATATGTACGGTAATTAATAAAAATTATGATTATTGTCATAAGAATTGCGAAGTTGTCAACGTCTCCAGATGCAATTTGATTTACGCTTAAATAACGCACCTTATCAATTGCAGACATCGGTGGAACAAATAAACAATTAAGTGAATGACCGATACGAGTGCGTCTCCACCATTAAAGATCCCATTAGAACTGAGTGCCTAGACTACTATTATTGTACACTAGCCCACTTTGACTGTTATCTTGCGTAAATAATAACAAAATTAAAAAGATTAATAGTTGGAAAAAATATCTGTAACCGATCTATAATTGCATTGAAAGTGACAACTGTTTTTTTGCAGTTTCTGACTTCTGTAGAAATGCCCGTTTCCGGCTTTCGACTTCAATGAGGCTCCAATTTCAAGCTGACTAATAATATAGATCAACAATGATTATTTTGTTAGACGGTAATATGTCTCAACCAATAAAACAGTCAGGAGCTGCTTATGGTTCAGGTCCCTGAAATTTGCCATGACATGGCGAAAAGTTAACAATTGCAACTGTTGAAGCCGCTTAAGATAACAGAAGTTATTATTATATCATAAGACTTTTCTTCAGAGCATTCCACACACGTAATTTTACACATCATTAGTACAAACACTTTGATATGACTAATTACGAACTAGTTTCCTGACTATCAACTTAGAGTCATATTTGCGTGCACAAAGAACGAGAGAATATCGGGTACAAGGTCGTCAGCTGTGGCTGCAATAATGAAATTTGATAAGGAATCATTGCGTAGTCGAGATGTTGATGTAGTTTATACCCAGACTTAGTTGGCAAGTATGTGACCAAGCCGGCATATGTTGCCCACTGAGATTATGCGGGCTTGCACATGT
Organism: Drosophila lacertosa; assembly: GCA_004143845.1. Taxonomy (NCBI): domain Eukaryota; kingdom Metazoa; phylum Arthropoda; class Insecta; order Diptera; family Drosophilidae; genus Drosophila; species Drosophila lacertosa. The sequence continues at coordinate 23,002 of SCDZ01000400.1, read as the reverse complement.
TCGCTTATCAGTAGGGCAATTTATTTGACCGTTGACTATTTTCGACAGCAGGTAACAGCAGCGCTTCCATGACATAATGGATAGTAGCGCCAAGCCGGAACGCAAGAATCCTCGTCAACAGGCGAACTTCCTATCGCAACTGTTATTTGCATGGGCGGCGCCTTTACTTTATCGCGGATCGCGACAGGGTCTTACTACAGATGATCTGACCGAATGCCTGAAGGAGGATCACTCGGAGCAGCTGGGCGATCGGCTAGAAGAGTAAGTAGAGAGATTAAATCACTATCAAATCATTACGTATCCTTACTCTTTTTCATAGTGAGTGGTACAAAGAGCTCGAACGCGCCCATAGCAAGTCAAAAAAGCCACGTCTCCGCAATGCTTTGTTCCGATGTTTCCTGGGACCAACGATAGTCAATGGAATTATATCATTCGTCTACATTGTGATAAAGTAAGTGACGGCTCGATTTTTAGAACACGTACTAATGCCATTCAATTTCAGAACACTAATCCCTGCCGTTCTGGCGCAGCTGTTGCTGCAGTTCCAACAAACGCATTCGCCTTTGTCGGAAATGGTCACAGCCGATGGCAAAAACTTCAGCAGCACCCTCAATCGCACACTTCGAGCCGTGGCAACATTGGGCGCAACGTCGCGTGATGAAAGTGGTACGTGGAAAAAATGATTGTAGGATTATGTTATGACTATGTTAATTACATATTTTCTTTCACTTTAAATATAGTCAATTCGCCAAATACGCTGGACGTCAATGATCCTCTTAAAGAGCATGTTAAAGGTGTTTTTCCTGCTGCAGCTTCCAATGCTACCGATCTGAACGCCTTTGAGGCGGGCTTTCAGTATATTTGGAATGATATTAACAGCCTTGGTATCCTGTTGGTGGTTTCGACGCTCTTGGGCTGTTTCCTGATTCATCACGTTGACTTGCGTCAACGCCTGATGGGCGCTCGGATGCGCATAGCCTGCTGCTCGCTAATCTACCGAAAGACACTGCGTCTGTCAATGAAGACTGCGGGCCAGACACCAGCTGGCTATCTGATTAATCTACTCTCGAATGATGTCAACCGGCTGGACTATGGGTTTATATTCATGCACTGGATCTGGATAATGCCCCTGCAAGCGGTGCTCACTTGTTATCTAATATGGCTGCGTATAGGCATCCCAGCCCTCGTAGGAGTTATCGGTCTACTGCTGAAAACCGTGCCCCTTCAGTCGGCATTGAGTAAGCTGACCTCAAGGCTTCGAATGCGCATAGCTGAACGCACAGATGCGCGCGTGGGAATAATGAACGAGCTGGTCCAGGGCATACAGGTAATCAAGATGTACGCCTGGGAGAAACCCTTTCAGGCGGTGGTCGCCGAGGCCCGACGTTGCGAGATACAGCAGATTCGCTACGCTTCTTACCTGCGTGGATTCTACCTCAGCACCATGGTGTTCACGGAGCGATCAACTTTGTACATCACTTTAGTAGCAGCTGCTCTTATGGGACAACAAATTACAGCTGATTTCGTCTTTTCCGCTGCCAGCTACTACAACATTCTGCAGTTGGTGGCAGCCATTTGGTATCCGCTTGCAGTCACTTTCGGAGCTGAGGCGCTAGTCTCGTTGCGTCGTATTCAGGCCTATCTGCAGCTGGAGGGTCGCGATGAGAAGGTGCATGGGCTAACGCATAAACGACAACAGGATGGCGGGGATACACGCGCTGTTGTTCTCAAGGATATCAGTGCCAACTGGGACAAGGAGAAGCCACAACGCACGCTAGAGAGCTTCAATCTGCAGATCGAGAAGGGCAAGCTTTGTGCGGTCATTGGTCCAGTAGGAGCTGGCAAGAGTTCGCTGCTCCAGCTGCTGCTTGGTGAGCTGCCCTTAGTCGATGGCGGCGTTGTTATTCAGGGCGAGCTATCCTATGCTTCGCAAGAGCCTTGGCTCTTTACTGGCACTGTCCGTAATAATATACTATTTGGCGAGCAGTACGAGCGTAAACGATACCAGGACGTAACCAAGTGCTGTGCTCTGAGTACTGATTTTCAGCAGCTCAGCAACGGCGACAAAACGATCGTTGGAGAACGTGGAGCATCGCTTTCTGGAGGTCAACGTGCTCGCATTAGCTTGGCGCGTGCTGTTTACAAATCTGCGGCGATTTACCTTTTGGACGATCCACTGAGCGCAGTAGATGCCCATGTGGGGCGTCACCTCTTTGACGAAGTCATCGGTCCACGTGGGCGGTTGGCTCAGCAGAAAGCCACCCGGGTACTTGTCACCCATCAAGTACACTTTTTGTCAGAAGCTGATTGGATTGTTATTGTGGATCGAGGTCGCATCTTGAGGCAGGGCACGTATGAGGAGCTTATAAAGAGTGAGTTGGACTTTGCCAAGTTACTAGAGCGTCCTAAGGAGGCGGACACCTCCGATGGCACCTTGCAATCATCGTCTATTACAACACTAAGTGGACATGACGCGCAGGATGACGATGATGATATTCCTTATATTGATGGCGCTCGCGATGGATATCATCCGTTGCGAAAGCAAAGTCAGTCCTCACATGGCAGCAAATCGGTAAGTTTGATAAAATCATAAGTCATAAAATGCAAATCGAAAGATCTACATTCAATCAAAAATAGCTCAGCACCAGTGACCAAGCGGACGTTGATCGAGATGATGAGGAATTAGCCGAGGCGCAGGCTTCGGGCAGTATATCGCCAAAAGTGTGGTACGAGTACTTCCATGCGGGCAGCACCTTGTTAAGCTTCAGCTTCATGGTGTGCATCATGTTGTTGTCGCAGGTAGTTTGTAGTGGCTCCGACTATTTTTCGAACATCTGGACACAGCAGGAGCATCAGCGTTCTCTGGGCAAATCGACCAGTTTCACCACCTACGAGTGCATGTACATTTATGGCGCTCTCATCATTGGCGTGGTGATAATGACAACCTTCCGTGGATTTTTGTTCTTCAAGACGTGCATGCATGCCTCCAAGGTCCTACACGACCGAATGTTCAGTTGTATATTGCATGCGGCCATGCGATTCTTCGATACCAATCCATCGGGTCGTATACTTAATCGGTTCTCCAAGGATATGGGCGCCATTGATGAGCTTCTGCCGCGTGCTATGATGGACTTTATACAAATTGCTCTGGTCATGTTCGGCATTCTGATTGTCATATCTGTTGTGAATCCCGTGCTAATAGCCGCTATGCTGGTTGTGGCTGCCATTGATATGCTCATATTGAAGTTGTACCTGCGACCCTCACAAGATCTAAAACGCCTGGAAGGTATTGTTCGCAGTCCTGTATTTTCGCACCTGAGTACGTCCTTGACGGGGCTCTCAATCATACGCTCACGCGAGCTACAGGATGTGGTCGCCAAGGAGTTTGATCAGCTGCAGGATGTGCACAGCAGCGTCTGGCAGTTGACCATGGCGGCCAACACAGCATTGGGACTCTGGATGGACTGCATCAGTTGTGCCTTTCTTGCAGTTGTGACCTTCAGTTTTATCATCACCAGTGACAGTAAGTTCCATATTTTTGAGAACTGTTAGCAGAGGCTTAACCTAAAGTGATTTTTCAGCTACATATAGCGGCAACGTAGGGTTGGCCATTTCGCAGGCTATGATCCTTACTGGCATGGTGCAATATGGTGTCCGTCAGGTGGCAGAGTCGCTGCAACAGATGACCAGCGTGGAGCGCGTGCTGCAGTACACGGAACTGGAGCAGGAGTCAGCGGTTACGGGCAAGGAGCCTTCGCAACAGTGGCCGACGTTGGGCCAGGTGGAGCTGCGGAATATGAGCTGTCGCTACGATCCCAATGGCTCAGCCATACTCAAGAATCTAAGCTTGACAATTGAACCAGGCTGGAAGGTGGGCATTGTGGGTCGCACCGGCGCAGGCAAATCCTCGCTGATTGGCGCGCTCTTCCGTCTGGCATACATTGAGGGTGGTATATACATAGACGACGTCGAGACCGGTAGCATCTCGCTGGAGACACTGCGTACGCGCATTTCCATCATACCTCAGGATCCTGTGCTCTTCTCGGCCACCATTCGCTATAACTTGGATCCCTTTGAGCGCTACAGCGATGCCGAGCTATGGCGTGCTCTAGAGGATGTCGAGCTGCGAGCGGCTATTCCAGGTCTGGACTTTACAGTCACCGAGCGTGGCAGCAATTTCAGTGTTGGTCAGCGACAGCTCCTCTGCTTGGCGCGTGCTATCTTGCGAAATAACAAGGTTCTCGTACTCGATGAGGCAACAGCCAATGTGGATCCTCAGTGAGTATACAGCTCAGCAATGGCCAAATGGCTTATTAATTGATGGATTACTTTCACAGAACGGATTCGCTGATCCAGCGCACAATCCGCGTCAAGTTCAAGCACTGCACAGTGCTGACTGTGGCCCACAGATTGCACACTGTGATGGATTCGGATCGTATTATTGTTATGGACGCCGGACATGCAGTTGAATTTGATGTGCCACATTTACTGCTGAAGAAATCGCAGGGAGTACTTAAGCAAATGGTCGATGCGACTGGAGGAGAGTCCGATGCACTCAAGTCGGTGGCCAGTAGCTCCTTTAAACGCATGCAGCAGGAACGGGAGGAACAACGAGCACGCGAGGAACATGAGGACTAGTAGACTTCGGATCAGTTCGATTCGCATTTAACCCAAGACTTACAGTTCGGTCCAGTTAACACGTTCATAAGCTTTAACACGAAGCATTAAGAAAATGAACTTGTTTAATAATTGCAATTTCGAGTTGGCCTAATCAAATATGTACTTAGATGAAATTATGTCTACTCACAAACTACTCATACCAAAATAATTTACATTTATATACATTTTGTAAGCATTGTTTGATCAGTAACGTTTTTTTGTTTCGTTGTCTGCTACTTATTATCGTTCTGGTTATTACTTAAATATTTCAATATGTACTGCCTTATATGTAAGTGTAAACAATTCGTTGTACTTAGGAGTGCATTTTCGGTTAGTGTAAAGTGTACATTAAATGCAGAACAAAAGGCCTAAGTGTAAAGTTCCTAAGTTATGTATAATTATGCATATGTCAGAACTTTCATCGTATATGTACGCACCACAAATACCTAACATTTTGAAAAGAACACAAATTAAATAATACATTTAATACATTTAAGTATTTGGGTGATATTCTTTACAACCGTTGTTATTTGCGAAATACAATTAAATGCCGACAAAGGCAATATTTTTAAAAGATAATCTATTGCACTTTTCCAAGAATGCAATACCGAATGTCACAAGGACATTCATTGAACGAATTTTTCACATTAACCACGTGTCGCATTATTTAGTATTAAGAATATATTCGATATAAGACATCTATACACCATGGAAGGATATAATCTGACCAGTAAAAACCCACACTGTGAACTCATATACTTGAAACGTTACTTAGATAACCATTACGCGAAATGAGTTAAATTTTATTAAAATATATATAAATAATTGTCATAAAAATTGCATTGTCTTACATTTGGGGTCATAAATAATGGGAAAACAATTAAAAGGTAATAGTCGGATTCAATATTAAAATTTTGAAAAAGCTTGCATCATTTACGCGATGTCTTTCGAATCGTTGGCTTTGGAGTTCCTGAGCCTTGAGCCGCTGACATTGTTTGCTGCTCGTAAGGCACTGGTGGTGTGCCATCGGCGTAGTGCACCGCTGAGATGCGGCTCTCGAGCGAGAAAAGTTGCGGGTCTCCACTTTGCACCGAGCCGGATTTATCTTGCACTGAAAGAAACGAGCCAACAGGTGTTGAGGTCTTTTGTCGGTCGTTGGTACCGTTGGTGCCATGTCCAAGCGCTGGAGTCTGCGGTGAACTCGAAGAAAGCGACAGGGAATCGATGATAGATTGCAAAAAATTGCTCTTCAGCGAGTCGTCGGTGCTGTCGGAGCTGCTCTCTCTGTTGTGGACGCGATGCTTAAGCAGTTCCTTTGTGAGAAACTCGCGCAAATTAAGCGAACGTCCCAACTGACTGACCTCCTGTGGTGTATCCAAGGATTTCCTAGACGAGGTCCCGCCTGCAGACCTCTGGCTATGCCGGTCGTTCAGTGAATACCCGTTGTTCGGCGGCTCAGGAGAGCGCTGCGTCTGACGCATGCTGATCGGACGCTGTACGGACATGCGCTGGTTATCCAGCTGCACGTCAATGGTCACTGGTGATCTGGACAATTGATCTATGCCGCTCTCATTGGGCGCATATCTGCTGATATTTGGCGGAATGCTTTCTCGCCGTGTGCTGCTGGCCACCTCCAATTCGTAGGCTTCGCTCGTTTCTGGAGCTCGTCGAAATGAGGGCTTGAGAATACGCCGATGACGAAGCTCTGCTTCTACATTCAAGGAATCACTGCTGTCTAGACTGGCGCTGTCAATCAGCTCGCGTTGCTCTGGCGGCACATGTGCCAGCAACTGCTGTAAGTACTCGCGCCTGTTCGGAAACTCCCGTATGGTCACATTTGGCATTTGGCGCAGCTGCTTCAAAAGGTCCCCAGCCGCCATCGATGGCTGATCAGACTGCGTCTCGATGTGCACTCGTGTTGTCGTTGTGGTTATGTCATTTAGATAGGCACTGATGCTGGGAAATTCGCGGTAGTCAACGTCATGGCCGCGCTCTTTGATGGCTTGGATTAGCTCATGAAACTCGTTTTGTAACCTCGTGCTTTGATTCACATCTAGGCTCGCCATATCCAGCTGCAGCTCCTGGGCATACTGATCAAAGGTCGGAAAGGGTCTCGCTGCTGGGGTGGCAGCCACAATATGCGACTGTGCCGGCGTATCCACCTCCGTAATAGTGGAAAGCTCGTGTGCCAGCTCCTCCGCAGTCAACTGTGGGCTATACCGACGTATTGTAGCCGGTGGCACTCTTCCGCGACGCGGCGCACCGCCCTGTGTGGACGAGCCCAACGATGTGGGCTCTGCATCTGGGGGCTCCTGTCCCATTGCTGTTACAGGACGCGAAATTGAGATGCCACTATCTAAGCTGGCACCCGTTGGTTTGTGCTTCTGCAAGGGCAGCGCCTCTGAGTGGGATGGAGAGGTGTCATGGCTGTCACTGCGTTCGGACAGCGTGCGCGAAGGCGGCTGCTCCTGCTGTTGGTCTTGGATCTGGCCCTGGCCCGGGGGCAATTCAAAGTACTCTGTAGAGTGACGATCTCCTTCGCTGGCCGACGTCAGCGTAACCTCCACTAGCCGCTGCTTTTCCTTTCGCACCTTCGTTATCAGTTCAGTTAGCTCAGCTATTCGCTGGGTGCAGTTTTCCGTGAGCTTTGCATACCGCTCCATTTGGATTGTCGCAGATTGCACGGTCGACGATTTGTTCAATACGCTAGAGCTGGAGTCCTCGTCGCGACGCCTCTGCGTCTCGGTTATGCGTGTGGCTGTTGTTTCAGCAATGGACAGCTGAGTGTGTTGCCCATGTGGCATCAATTTACTGGCCGCCGACCGTGCTGTACTTTGTGTACTAACGATTTCGGTTGATACTGGAGCACGTCGCCTTCTAAAGTTCGCCCGGGCACTTGTCGTTGGTAGCTCAGTGTCTCGAGCCTGTTCCTGTGCCAATTGTTGTTGCTGCTGCCTTTTGGTCAAATGCTTGTTCCACATTTGATCGAAGGCGCGCGCACTGTTCTCCTTATCAAGTTGCTGCTGTTGTTGTTGTTGCTCCTGTTCCTTCTGCTGCGAGCGCAGCGTGTCCTCGAGCTCATTGACAAAGCTGTGATTTTCTTGAATGAAGGCTTGCACGCGCTCCACTCGCTCACTATGAATGAGCGTTTCGTCCACAACGGAACCCGACGAAATATTACGCGGGTTATTGATGATCGATTCCGCAGGTGTTGCCACTTCCGAGCTGACAGCGCCCAGCTGGTCTATAGAGTTGCGCGACATGCCCAGCAGTCGCTGCACATAATGAGCGACCATCGGATGCAGTTGATCGGTCTGAGCAGGCTCTGCAGTTGTAGCTGGCGCTTCTGTAGGCGTAATGTTCTTATAGTTAACAGGCGGCAACTCGCGATAAGATGTAGAGTTAGAATCAATAGAATGCTGCCGCTCATTCAACACAGCTGCTTGTAAAGGTGCACTGCTTGTACCTTCAGTGGGTGTTGATGAGGTTGTAGTTGGCTTGTTGCTTGTTGTTGTTTCCTCAGTAGTCATCTTTGAATTTGGTTTATCCAGAGATTTGCTCTTCGGCACATACTGCTTGACGGTGCCATCGCTTTTAACCTTGATTATAATCTCTACTGGATTATCATCTTTATTTCTGCGCTCCTGTTGACCAGCGACTCGCTGCTGTTGTTTGTACAACTGGCGCAAGCGTTGCTCCAACAGCTCCTCCTTCTGCTGCAACTCCATTTCCCGCTGGTTTATATCGCGTGGCGTGTCTGTATGAATGCTGGCACGCTCCTGTCGTATGGAATCGATGACTTTTTGCGCATTGTCACCGTTCAACTCGCCAGCTTGCAGTTCCGCCAGCAGCTGTGCCCTTATTTTCTCAATGCGCTGCAGCAAACTTTTCAATTTCGTAGACTTTGTTGAGTTGGACTGCATGCCCTTGAGTTCGGAGCGCAGCTGCTTGCTCTGATCATTCACGTAGTCCAGCAGTATGGAACAACAGCTGGCGGTGCTCACTGCATCGTCTGCTTTATCTGGCGGCGGTTGGCCTACATTGATAGCATCTGGCAAGCTCGACTTGCTGCGCGCGCTCGTCTTTCGGGGCGAGCGATGACTGGTGACGCCCACCTCAGGACAGGTAACAATGGTGGGACGCAACAGTATCTCCTCCATGGCCGCATTCATTTTCTGCTCACGTCGCAAGGCCATATCAGCAAATCGATGGCTGGGTACAAAGTTTGCCTATTTGAAAATAGTTAAACAAATAAGCAATTATTCAGGACTGTAAAAAGCGTTAAACGTACGTCATTGGGCAGCAGCTGTGGCTGCTGTTGCGTCAAGGCTTCAAGTTTCTCTGTCAACTCTGCACAATCCCGACGCACCTGCTCCCGTTGCAGCGCCTTCTGACCACGTTGATCGGTGACATGGCTACGAAAGCAAGCAAAATAATGTTTCATTCAAAAAATTAATTGCTTTAGTGGGAGGCTCACCGTAAGTTTGCCTGTTCCTGTTCACGCAGCTGACTCAAGATGTTCTCAATGCGCGCCTGATCCATGGCATTTAGATGCGTCTTATCTTGTTGATGCACTCGCACGGCCTCAGTGGACGCCTTATAGTTGCGGCAATATTTGTTATTATGATCATAGAACTGCACATGTCCAGTCGCAGCTGTGTTGGTGTCAGCGCCGTGTCCCTGTCGCATGACATACGTCGTAGTGGACACTGTCGATTGGCTAGCGGTGGTGCTAACCGGAGTCGCGGATATGCTAGTGGCGGAAGTCGTCACGGGTACTTGTGCCGACGGAAGGCGAGGCGGTGGGGCTGCATACTGGCCAAGGGGTTGCATGGGATAGGGTTGCATTGGATAAGGTAAAATGGGATAAGCGGGCATTATATGCGGTGGATACATAGCATGCGGGTGCATGGAAGGATGCATATAAGGAGGCAGTGGTTGCATTTGCGGCTGCGGCATCGTTATCTGCTGCATTGGTGGCTGCTGCATTGGTGGCTGCTGCATTGGTGGCTGCTGCATTGATGGCTGCTGCATTGGTGGCTGCTGCATTGGCATCCGTTGCATGGGCAGTTGCTGTACAGCCGGCTGTTGTACTGGCTGTTGCTTTCGGGGCTGCTGTTTGGCCGGCTCTGTGCCTGACTTAGCCGTTTTGTGTTGCACTGTACTGGCAGCATTTGCTGCCACTGAAGCTGTCTGAGGAACTAATACCACGCCGCGCCTCAGACCTGCATCAATGACTTTAGCAGGAGCAGATTGTTTGCTGTTGTTGCTTCGCAGCGATGACCTCTTCTGCTGCGGCAATTGGCGAGGGGGTTCGTCTGTTGGCATCGTTTGTTGAGCACGAGTCGATGTAGTTGGTTTCTCTGCCACTGGTCGAGTGGGTGACCCACGGGGCGAACGCGATTGCACTGACGACGCTGTTTTAGTGGGTGAACGTGGTAAGGACCTTGTGGGACTTTGGGAGTGCACTTTCTGCTCCTGCGCTTGTTTATCGCTTTTTTCTACTGTTATTTTTGTGACTTGCGTCGTCCGTCGCACCAAGTCAGTGATTTGAGTGAAACGCGGCCGGGAAGGAACAGCATCAAAAGCTGCAACTGCTGCTGGTTCCGTTGCGGTCTGCCATAACTCTGACGCGTTTGTAGGGTTCGGATATACCACCCGACTAAATTTGCGATTGGTTTGCTTGTGCAGATCGTTTATCTCAATACCGTCGCGGCTGCAGATCTCCAGCGAATCCTCGCTCTCGATGTCTAAGTCCAAAATAACTGGTGGCGTCTTTTGCAGATTCCTTCCACTGAGCTCGTTCGACGTAGGCTCATCCACGTACCCAGCAACGCTGCTGCAGCTGCTGCTGTCCGATAGCATTTCAAGCCCTTCCTTTTCTTTTTCCTGTTGGCCATTACGTTTGCGCTTGCTTGAATGTTGTACGAATGCTTTGCATGTCTTTTTATTGCACACTTTCCTGTTCTCCTTGCCATCGTTCGCGTTCGTATTCGCATTCGCATACTCTCCTTGCATTGACGTCTGTGTGCCAGCAGTAACACGCCCCTCCACATTGACCTCCCTGCCTGCCGTAGAACGGAGTACATTTGTTGGTGTTTGTTTTACGGCACGCTTGGCTGCAAGGCGGCGACACTTTATCATTCTTTCAACGCGCTGCTGCTTTTGCTGCTCGGCCTTTTCCGTTTCGGCCTGTGCAGCGCGATGGGCGACGCCCACCTGAAACATAGAGGTACGGTAGTCCTGGTATTTTTTAGCCATAACATGCTCACGCCACGTATTCAACTCCTGTTGTTTAATGTGCTCCAAATTTCGTACCTGACGCTCTTTCTCCGCCGATACCTCTTGACGTATATGCCGAGCCAAGCTGCTAGATTTTTCACGCACCTAAATGCAGTTGAAGAGGAGATTTCGTAATGTAACAATGTAAGCGCCGAAAACGTAATTGCGTCTTACCTGCTGTAAACGAGTTATGCGACGCTCATTTTCGAGATCTTTTTTAACGCGTTCGGGATCGGCAAGAAATAGGTTCCGTTGCCTTACGTTTGCCTCAAGCTTGTCATTCACTGTCATTTTCAACGCCATTTTCAATTAAAAATTGTACTACACACTAGACACATTTACTAACACTTAACACAAAACACTATTTGATTACAAAATCAAAAACCAACGTTCAAAATTCCACAACAAGCCAAACCAAAAGAAGCGCAAGCGCAGACGCAGTTATGTATCTGAGCGCTTATCGATGAATCGTAGCTATGTTTCGATTAATTTATATCGGTGAAGTTATACAGCTGCATCAAAAACATCGCATTCGTCGAGAAAAATCAGCTGTTGTCACTTTTGTTTTGATTACGAGATTAAACACAACTAAATTGATTTATTTTGGTTTCTCTGGGATTACTATAATGGCTTTAATGTTGCGTCAGCTGTTAAAACCTGTGCTGCAAAGGTAACTATAAGCGATGATGAACCTCAAGGCAATAAATTATTTTGTTTTAAACAGAAATTTGCTCTATTCGGCGACATCATTGCGTCTTGTTGCCAAAGATGTTGCCGCAAATGCGCCGTCAGCCGCATCCGCCGCTACCGCTGCGACAAATACACAACAGCAGTTGCAGGTGAGCGAGAGCTGCATGAAACGTTTGCGCGAAATATGCAAAGATGGTACTTTTCTACGCATAACTGTTGAGGGCGGCGGCTGTTCTGGATTCCAATACAAATTTGATTTAGACAACAAGCTGAACGAAGACGACCTACAATTTGGCGAGGAGAAGGCTAAAGTTGTGATTGATACAATCTCACTGGACTATTGCGTTGGTGCCACTGTGGACTATCACAGCGAGCTGATACGAGCAGGCTTTCGCATGATGGCCAATCCGCTGGCCGAGCAGGGCTGTTCATGTGGCTCGTCGTTCTCAATTAAATTGTAATCAATATTTATATATACATATATTTATATATATATATATATATAAACTTAAACGTTGCTTGTTAAACTTTAGTGAAATATTTTAAAACATACAGATATAAATTTTTATGTTCACCTATATACACACTGCTTTGAACTTGAACCCAAAAAGAGGGTTTGCTGCTCCATTCGCAGCTAGTTGGTTATTGGGTTTCCTTTGTCTTAGTTGTGTGTTAAATAAGGCCATGTTAGTGTCATGTTCGGCTTATCAACTCTATCGTTAACTCAAAAACACGTTAGTTCGATAACCAACCAGCCGAAAACGGGGCAGCTTTAATAACGAAGCCATTGGCTGCGTTTACCAGCAGCCGGGTCACATTTTTTTTTAAATAATATACAATGTAAAGAAACGAGGCAGGCAGAAATTCATTTGCAAGCAGCCAGCTGTTCACTTAAGCTTATCACTTGTTCCGTCAGGACGCTGATCTGCTCCTCATAGTTAACTCGCGTCGTAGTCTACAAAGATTGTTGGATTAAGTATCGATTATATTCAGTACAGGATGGCTTGTTTACCAGTTCCTCTTCGAGCATTTGCAATGCACCGCCAAGGCTGGACAGCTGTTCGTCCTTGGCCTTCAGTTCTTGCGTTGCGTTTTCTAAGCACATTTGCAAGTGAAATGCTTCCTGTTCAAATGAACGCAACCGCGACTCGGCTAGCGCCTTCAGCCGCAATAGATCTTCATATTTTTTGCAAAACATGCTGTATATAAGCTGTTCCTTCGTAGGCGGCTCCGCCGGTTCCTGCAGCGAATCGCGCGCACGCTGATTGCTTTTGGATTCCAGGCAACATGGCTTAACGGTGACGCCAGCGGCAGCTGTGCTACAGCTACATATGGTACTGCCATCGATTAACGTTTTGCTGAGATCCATGTTTGTATTCGAGTCATAGTTTAAGCTCTGGCTAAGCTTGGCCACTTCGTACTGGGCCCGCCAGTGCGCCGCCTCCTTCTCCAATAGCGCAATGCGTTCCTCGGCAGTAAGCGTTAAGGCTGGATTGGTGTTAAGTTGGTTTTGCTGCTGCAGATTATGCAGCGGCGTGTTGTCGCTGCCAGTGGCGCTCAAAGCATCTTCACTGCCCAGCTGCAAGCACCATATCAAGCTGTGAATTTACCAAAAGCTTAATGGTATACTTACCATGCTGGCCGCATCCACCAGTTTTGTTTCGAGTTCGCAGTTTCTGTGCTGCAGCGTTTCAAGTTCTTTACGCAATCGTTTCTCCAACTCGCTCTGGTCACCAAGACGTTTTTCTAGCTTCTGTTCGAGTTCCGAAATGCGCTCGGTGTGCAGCAACAAGTCGCGTTGCTTGTCATCGATCTGCGTGTAAAAATCATTTGTAAGTGTGTGTGTGTATTTGCATCCGTTTGCATGTTTTGACATCACTTACCAATGATGTCAGCTGTGCGTTTTCCATTATTTTCTTTTGCAGCTCCTCGAATATTAGCGCCTCTTGCGCCGCATTTGTATGTTGAGCTTCGCTCGGTGGCTCTGGTTTGCTTCCGCCCAAGAGTCCACGCTTGACGGGCTCTTTTTTCTTGCGAGTCTGCTCATGCACAGTTAGCTCCAGTTGCAGCTGAGAGACTCGCGACTCCAGCTGCTTGTTGCGAAAGCCCAGCGAGTCCACCTCCTGCTCGGTTCGCCTCAACGAAGTTGCGTTCTGTTGCAGCTGTTCGCGCAGGATGGCCTCCTTCGCCTGTTCGTCCAGAACCGCCTTTTTCAACACTTGCGCTTGGGCCCGCAGCTGCGTGCGTGGGCGGATGTGGATTAAATTAGATTAAAGCGCTTGCAAATGGGGCGTAAACTGTTGCTGTTTGCGTTACCTTTGAGTATTCACTGGCCAGTTTCTGGTACTTGGCCTCCGGCACTGTGCCGTCCATGCTGGTCAATTTCTCTGCCATGCAGGCAGGCGGAGCATCGACGTCTGACTCTGCACAGATTTATGGATAATTGTTTAAACAAATTTAATTCGCTTTGCGTTTGGAAAGTGCCAAAACTGCAAGATTAGTTATGAGAATGCGTTCGATTCATCGTTATGGAGCGATAAGAAAATATATCGATAGGACAGAAGCGCGAACGTTACGACTTTACAAATTCCACCTTGAATATCTGAGATTAAAATTTAAGTACGATAATTTTTTTTAAATATTATATTTTTTAATTCTGGTGCTGTTTAAAATCTCTACATACCAATTATCAGATGATAATTATATTGTTTGGATTTCTACGAAAAGCTAACAATATCTATTCGAGAAATGTACGATATGTTCCGTTTTGATTTCAAATAATTTTATTTACATCAGAAAACCGTTTTCTAAGATATATTAACTAATTTACATAATACATAATTTACATGTCACAACCACTTAGAAAAACTAACTTAAAAATATATTATCAAAGGGTACTTTCTCGAATATTTTGTTTGAAAGCTCTTTAAACAGCAGGCCAAAACTCTTGGCGTAGCCTACCTTCAGTTCATTGAAGACCGTCTCCCAGTTCTCATTCAGAAAACGATTCATACCCTCAGACAGGGTTTTGTCATTGAAAAGATTCTCAAAATGTAAATAAACACGCTTAGGCTCCATTGCAACGCGATACTCCTTTAGCCGCATATACTTGACACCGTCCTTCTCAAAAGGTTCTCCAATCAGACGATGTTCGATTTTCGTGTTGACAAGAGTTATATTCGCTTTACCATGGCCTGTAATAGGCAACAGCAAAATCCGACCAGACATTTCATAATCGCCAATCATTTCAATACGGTCGGTCTTGCTATCACAGATTATTAAATGTTTATCCAAATCGGTTCTAAAAGAAGAGGAGGGTGTTTTACAACATGATTCGTTATTGGGTCCAAATTGGCGGCAAACTGTTAATTACCTATACCGCTGAATCTTGCTGGTCGAGATCATATCATGCACCTTCACATTTTTCAAGGCTTGGCGAAGATTAATGGGCGCATTGCCGGCGTCGATAACAAGTTTCTTCACGGACAGCGGCTCCAGCGGCGGAATGCCGAATTCTTTGTTGCCTGTGAATAGTTCAGTTAGTTTAGTTCAATAGCCTAATTAGTAGGTTTGTCGTAGGCTGTACAGACCAACTTTGAGCAGTTGTATGGCTTGGTTAACAGCGTCCACAAGACACTTGTCAAAGCCTGCGTCGCGTTTGCATTTGGGGAAGCTGTCGGCTGAAAACAAAAATATATAATTAATAAGCTGGTCTGTGACATTGAAAGTGCTCGCGGAAGTCCCGCGCCTGGGAATATGTAATTGTGCCAGCATAAAAGTAAGAAAAACCGAGCGCCCATTGACTGGTAGAGTACCTCAGATAGAGTTCGTTGGCCACGAAAACTAGTTTCAGACAATATCTTAAATGCAGCAACAAAACAACAAATGAGCCAGCATATTCAATGGTCTCAATGTCAAGTCTCAGCGCATGGCAATTTATTTTCAAGATGTAGCGAGGAATCAACAAAGAGCCAGTCCATGACCTACGTCAACATGGCAGTGTAGCCACCAACGCTTCTGCATAATCAGGTGGTAAAATATGTGTCATCGCTAGCGGAAGTGGTCCACTGGCTGACTGATTGGAAACCTGTTTGCCGATATCGATATGCCATTATGCGGTGAGCCAGTTTCAATTGCATAACAATTGCATTGGTGGTTATCGGTGCGACTGCAGCGCGCACCGAATTTGTATGCTCAACTTGTCAGGCTGGTGACCCATTAGAAAATATTACAGTGGATGACCTTCGGGCTATAAGCCAAAATGCCGACGCAAATAAACTAAACACTCATAAACAATATTGATCACGTTTTGGCCATAAACGGCGTCGGTGGGCCTGATCCCATAAGTAGCCAAAACCAAAGCCAAAGGTAAAAGCAAAGCAAAATGCGCAAATAATAAAAGCACAGCTAACGAAATCCCAAGCTGCTAACAATTTGCACTTTTTTATTATTATTGTTATTGTTAATGCGGCTGCTAATGCTACTTACGCAAATTTTGCGCCGCCGTTACACATTTCGTCGTCTCCTGCGCAACCGCAGCGATTAGCAGCAGCAATATAACTGTCCGTTGTTTTGACATGATGTCGCTCGAAATCGGATGCCAGTTGCGAATGGTATTATCAATCCGGAGTTTCCACAATTGCAGACTCTTATTCAAACACGCACACACACACGCACAAGCAATCAAAGAGCGAATCGGCTGCGAGCTTGGCTAAGTGCTTCGGTTCTGCTCTTCACGGCGACTTATCACAACGCAATGGACGCGGGATGCTCCAAGCGTCCGACTTAAATACTGAGCTTCGGCGACTGTGCAGCGCCGCCGGCCAAGAAAAGCTTCCTGCGCTGTAGCCGAACACATGTTGAAGTTTCAGTCATTACCACGCCGAGCTTTGGCCCATAAACATGCATATACGCATACATACATATATACTATATTTAACGTGTTTACATACACACGCCGCATGCGGCAACTTTTGCTTTCCGGCTGACTGCTTTGGGCAATGCAACCAATACCCATAACCATTCATGATCATGCAGTTGCAGCAGAGTCGGCTCGCTCTCGTTGCTTATTAAACTGCTGGAAACAGGTGTCGTACGTTGACCGGCATCTCAGCAACCCTGTAATGCCCTTTCCGTATTCGTTGTGGTTCATTGAACTTTACATGAGTTTATTTACGCAAAGGCTGGGCCAAATATTAATTGGGGTGCTATTAATATAGTCGGTAGTAAACAGAAGTCGGTTACATAGTGACATTTAGGGCGTTTCAAAACATCAAAAGTTCCGGGGCATTTTACGCTACCGTTAAATTGACTTCTCCAGACAAGCTTTAGTTTTGCAATACTATTACAAAATCATATAATATTTGTAAAATTACTTAAACAAACATTAAAAGTTAGGTAATTGAACTAAATGGTAAAACCAAATTCAGTTAGCAATTGTAGGCGGGCATTCCTTTACTAACAGCAGGCAAATTCACCCTGATAAGTGATTCTTAACAAAAAACCAAATTGACTCAAATAAAACCTCTTTAACAATAAATTTTTACATTTAAAAGCTTAAAAATCAAACTTAAAAATCATTTTAAAACGCAAGCATACATAAACCAAAACATTTTAAAGCTAACCTAGACATATTGGCCATTTTTTTAAATAAGAATGCGGAAACAAATTTATATTTTGAATTTATCAAAATTTTTTTTTCAAATATGTCGAATTTTATTAGTACAACAAACTTTAAAGTAAGTGTCCCTGAATCGAACAGGATTGAATATTCGTTTAAAGAGTAGTTGTCGTTATACTTGAATCTAACTGATATTATGTAATATATTACTGCTCTGCGCTAAACTAGCTACCAAACTGGAAACCAAAAAATATATATGCCTTATTTTCACGACAACATTTATAGCGTCAGAATCTCGTCGTATTTCGACACCTCAAATGCCAGCAAGTTCCCATGACAGCCACACTAACCAATTAGTTCTAGTCGCTAACGCAAGACACCACCAAAAAACCATAATTTAAGTTTGTTGCCTAAGTCATTCGTTAGGCCAGCAAATTCTTCATTGAAGCCAAAAACAGCAGCCCGAGGACCTCGACCAGTGTGTTCGGCATGTGTCTATGGAAACTGTCGCAATTGTTGTTCAAATATAAACAAACGACGCTAGCCGGCGGCCAGACCAGGTAACGGTGTCGGGCATGGGAACACTGGCCGCCGCTGCTTGGTGTCGAGGCGTTAGGTGTGCGTGCAAACCGGTTGCCCCTCCGCTCGGCAGTCGTCGCTTAACATTCTATCGGTACGCAGACAGTTTTGGTTTGGGGCTCTGGCAAAGACAAACTGTATCATTACCAAATACTGGTTACAAAACAAAGATAAATCAAGAAAGCATCAAAGAAATGAAAAGGTGCTATTGTGGTCACAGCGGTGGCAGCTTTGCGGGCAGCATCTTGAAGCAGTCGAGCCACGTCAGCAGATTACAGCCACAGCAGAAGCCTCAGCGCACTGATCTTCAATCGTTGACGTCATCATCCAGGCAGAGCACGCATCTAACGCAGTTTGTCAAGCGGCCCAATCCGCACAGCAACGTGCAGCTGGGCTTGGGCCACTCCAAGAGCGAGCTTAGTCGCGATTTCAGCAGACGCAACTCCACCACCACAGTGAGTCACTGCTCCAGCTGCTGCACTTCCTGTGTTTGCAACCCACAACAACGACAGCGCGACAGTCGCGTTAAGGTGCTAAGTTGGGGGGTCGGAGAGGGGAGCAGAAGCAGCAGCAGCTATAAAAACGATAGCCACTGCGAGCACACCGACAATCGACGTCTTTATGAGCAACGCGCCTGCGCCGCTCAAGGTCAGGGTCAGGCTCCAAGCAGGGCCACAGCAACTCCTTCACCTTTGTCCACACCCACACCCAGCGGCAACGACGACTTGCAGCGCCTGCTGTCGCTACAGCAGTTCAGGCTGATGAATGCCAGCGACTGTTTCAGTGTTCAGCGACAGGATGAGTTGCGTCTGCAGCGTGCATACAACAAACTGGGCGTGGCTGAAAATGACAAGTGGCATAAAAATAAAGTAAATGAATGCAAACAGCAGTCCAGCACGACGACGACTACACCAGGCACAACACCCTATGCCCTGCGACAAAAGCTCCTGCAGCTGCGACTCCGCGAGGAGCAGGCGAGTGGGCGGGGCTCTGGAGCACTGTGCGCGCCATTGGAGCGCAGCTGTGCCCTAAGATATAATAGATCATAAAAAATCTTCAGAATTTGGGCATAACTCAATAATTACAGAGATCTCAGGCAGTAACAATGGGCAGACTAAATAAAAATGGTCCGAATAGAAGTAAGAAATTTTCTAGCGGAAATAAGTGAATTGGAATATTAAATTCCATAGTCAAAGATTTTTTATGAAGTTCAAAATATTTTATAGTTTTTACGAAATGAATCAGATATATTAATAAATTTAAATAAAATTTAAAATGGCTCTTTATAATTTCACACGTTTTCAATATATGCACTTATTAAAAGAAATAACATCATATCCATTTATAAAGTTCTTCTGGAACCCTTTTTCTACAAATCCTTATGTCCTGATAAACTAGTCAAAAATTATCCTTACCTCTTTATTATATAAATTCCCACTATTTAACCGATTTCCATTGAAAACCACTCGAAGCCAATAAGTTTTATTGCTAATATGTATTTCATTTTTCATTTTAATAAAACAGTGCTATTTTGTTACAAGTGCTTCATGTTTTTATTTTTTTGTTGCTTTTTTTCTTAGCTGCTTTTTAGCTTTGAATGCGTTTTCATATTCATTAGTTGTCTTTTCGAATTTTCAAAAAATTAATTACAAGTGATTTATTTATGCTTTCTTTAATTTTCTTTTCTCGCTTTTTTTGTTTAAACTTTTTTTTTTTTTTAGCTGTTTGTCGCAATTTACGATATTACGTTTAAATTTCTTATAAGTGTGTTGTTTTTTTTTGAAAACAGCCAATATCAACTATAATATTAAATAATTTTGCTTTGTATTCTTTATTTTGTATTCTTTTTGTTTTGCATATATATGTATGTACGTACGTAGAATTTGTTACAACATTAAACAGAGTACTAGAGTGATTTCGACAAGGGCTTTAGGCTGCAGCTGGACATTCAAGTTAAAAACTCGGTTTTGTTTACGCGATTGTTTTGGGGCGGGGGGATTATACAAACGAAACCATTTTTGGGTTATTAATGCCGGGCAAGTGATCGTTAGAACTACATATCCATTTATTTTGTTTTTGATGGTGATAGCTTGCCTTGGCATACGTACATGCATAATAGGTATAATACTTGAATGTGGCGGCTTTTAGCACTAGAATGTACCGACTGTTGTCTCAAAATACAAATACAAATACAAATACACGAATGTATGTTCACAGTGCATGTGTCTCAGATGTTTACAATATTATTTTTTTAATATATGCATATACAAATATGCATATATGTATATATATATATATATTTGTTTTAAATTTGTAGTTCTTGTTTGTAACCTTATCAGCTGTGTCGCTGACGTCAGCAGAGGGCACACAGTGCCACTCAAAAGTATGCCGCTTTCAACGCGCTTTACAACTTTTGTATAGAAATGTTTGTTGCTGCTTTCACAAGCAGCTCATTCTTTTTGTGTTTTTGTTAAACGAGTTTGCTGTTTGTTATCGATTTTTACTGTAAAGTTTATTATTTTAATTGTATTTGTTTGTTTTTGTTTTTGCTTTGTATCATTTCATATGCACGTTTTGTGTGTTACATATTTAATCGTCAACGCATACAATTTAAAAATATACACAATTTTTGTTTATTTTAATATTTTTGGTGTAAACAATTCAAACTTATGTACTTTCGAACTAAATTTGCTTTGCTTTAAAACTAAGTAAACATTTAGTAGAATTTTTAATGATGAATAATAGATAAAAAAATAAATCAAGCTAAAAATACGTACATACTTTTGTAATGCATATGTATTCAACTCACACACATATCAAAAGCTTTGATTAAAGTTCAAAATAATTATATAAAAATAACATGTTACCATTTGCTATATTAAAAAAAATAATATATATAAAGGAAAGAATTCAATGCCTGGTTGTTGTGCTATGCAAAGAACCGAAAAATGCTGTGCGAGATAAAAATGCAATAAATACAACTGGTATGTGCGTGCACTTTTCGTACCTACTGTACGCTTATGTGTTTCTTTGTGTGTGTGTGTGTGTGTAGTTTTGTTTGTGTTCGCATTGCGCAAGGAAAAACTATAACAAAATAAAATTAATACATTAAGAGATATTCTTGCTTATGCAGTGTTTAACACTACAATTAGTTTGAACTAAAGTGTCTCAATTTGTATATGTGTGTATGTATGTATGTATGTGTATGTGTGTGTGTTTGTATGTGTACTGGTTTTTTTTTAGTAATTTTCTTTTTCGTTTTTCAAATGAAAATAGGCTAATTTATATGAATTTGAATACCCTTATAACGTTGCTCACGATTCGATTACACATATTCGATAAAAACAAACTTTTTGCGCTTTTAATTGGTTTTTTGTGTGGCCGTTTCTGTTGCTCTTTTTGTTTTTCTTGTAAATTATTGTTGCTGTTTTTTTGTGTTTCGCTTATTTTTTCTTATTTTTATTGTTGGCGCCGCGGGGCGGTGTTAGGGGGCGCCCCGAACCGCCAAAGTTTGGATAAACAAATCGTCGCTTATCGGCGGGCTTTAATATCTGAAAGGAGCACATTAGTGTTTCGTCCACGGACATCATGGCACCTATAAAACAAACAGTTAAATACAAATAAATAAGGTATCATATAATGCAAACAAACTAACGTCGTGTAACTTGAATACCGTTAACAAATATGCGTTGTTGTTTATATTCTCAAAGCAAAAATGAATCAACATTAGAAAACCAGGTTTGCGATATTGTTATGATATTTGAGATAATGATTCTCACTAAAAACATTGTTCATATAAGGTGAGTGTAATCGGATGTCTAAGGTATACAGCTTGGTTTTTGGTGGGTAAAATCACATGGTTTTGGCAAGCAACAATAATAATATTTATACTCTTTGCAATGATGCCTAAGAAACTATGCAGATATGACAATTTTATTACAATAACATGGTCATCTTATAAGCTAGCTTATTCTCATCTCAACGTTTATATGATGGCTATATAAAATCGGTTTCTGATCCTGCTGACTTGGACATCAATTGCCAAGTGAAACATTAAAAAAAGAGATTGTGTAATACAACACTACATCCACAGCTGATATCTATAAATACTCAAATCAACTATTAAAAAAAAAAAAATATTATTTAATGAACACGTGCTACTTTGTTTTTATTTTCCATTTACCACTCGTTTAATTTGTATTTTCACCCACGTTTATTTTTAAACATATTACATATGTGTAAAACTGAACTGAGATCCTATTTACTCAAATCTGTATAATTGCGTAGCTCTAGCCCCAAGGTTATCTGTAAAATCTGTGCTAGTCCCAAAATTATCTACACACTTTATATAGTATAGCACAGTGTTTGCTCTCATAAGAGATAACACCCACGTTACTGTTTAAATATTAAAGTCCGGGGTCGCCCAAGTCTACTTCGCGTTTCTGATTAGTGATCACTCACCCGCATTGTCAAATTCACCGCAATAGTTAGGCGCCGAGAAGAGCGTGACCAGCTGGCGTTTGGCAAAGAACTCGTAGCCATCCTCAACAACCTGATGTGCACGACATATGAGGTCAAATTCGTGCTTTTGTAGAAACTTGCCCACAACCTGTTTAAAATAAATTGACGATTTGTATTATTCAGTTCCTTATCATAAGGTTATTGCATGTTACCTCTGCTCCAAAAGTGAAGCTTACACCGCGATCATTTTCGCCCCAGCCCATGGTATCCTTGTCGGGATCAGACCACAATAGATCGCACAGAAGGCCCTGATCAGGTACGTCCGTGGGTCGCATGATCCGTCGTATTTGCTCCATTGAAGACAAGTCGGGACTCAGGCCGCCGTGACAGCAGAATATCTTCTCATCCACAATAGCCGCCACGGGCAGGCAGTTAAAGCAATCCGTAAATGTTTTCCATAGTTTAATGGTGAAGCGTCGCTTGCATTCATCGTAGAACCTGTCAACAGTTACCAGTTACATGAGTAATAGACATGACATTGCCACAAATAGTGCGTGCTAAGCGCTGGAGCATTTCTCACGAAATGCCATTTCCGATAAGCACATTTCACAATATATACCTCAGCGAAGGAAGTATATGTGCATTGATATTATTTAAAACAAAAATGCTAAGAACATAGAGAATGTTTTGGATTTTTTTTATTTGTGTAGT